>QLTV01000967.1:3027404-3038668 GCA_003457575.1 Thermophis baileyi
CACATTTTCTACAGGCTTCCTCTTTGGAACGACGTATCTGCTTAAATTTAGCTGTGAACCAAGGTTTGCTGTTGCTGTATATTCGCAAGTTCCTGGTCGGAACAAATAGGTCTTCACAGAAGCTGACATATGATGTTACAGTATCTGTGAGTTCATCCAGGTCTGCAGAGGTATCTTCAAAAATATTCCAATCAGTGCAGTCAAAGCAAGCCTGTAGCTTTAACTTTGCCTCCTCAGTCCAAGTCTTCACTGATTTAATTGTTGGTTTTGTGGTATTAAGTCTTTGCCTGTAAGCAGTTACAAGGTGAATCATGCAATGGTCAGAGTGTCCCACAGCTGCTCATGGTAAAGACCGATAAGCATCTTTTAGTGTTGTGAATAGAATAGAATAGAATAGAATAGAATAGAATAGAATAGAATAGAACAGAACAGAACAGAACAGAACAGAACAGAACAGAACAGAATAGAATTTTTTTATTGGCCAAATGTGATTGGACACACAAGGAATTTGTCTTGGTGCATATGCTCTCATGTGTAACATCTCCAAAACTAATACATTTTAAAACTCAGTTTAGCCTATTATAAATATTACCTTTTCAAGACAATTAAAATCAAAATGCTGCCAAAAACTCTTAAAGTGTGATGTACTGGATGCCATAGAGATAGTAGAAAAAGCTTATTGCACATTAAATAACTCAGATCATCTGAAAATTTCACAAGAATAGCTAATTCTCTAAATACCTCTGAGATTTGAGATTATCTCAATCAATCAGAATAGAGCTGGAAGGGACCTTGGAAGTCTTCTAGTCCAACCCCCTGCTGAAGCAGGAGACCCTATACCATTTCAGACAAGACAGTGACTATCCAGTCTTTTCTAAAAAAACCTCCAGTGATGAAGCACCTACAACTTTTAATGGCAAGCTGTTCCACTAGTTAATTGTCCTCATGGCATCCTAAATATAGAATTGCCCGTTCAAAAAAATCTCCACATCTTTGCACAGGCACACAAACCAATTGTTGTTAACAAGAATTCCTCAGTAAAATAATTTGATTTATCATTCAATGACAGCTTTAAAGGGCTGAAATTCTTACAGGTATTTGCTGATGAAATCATTGCCATGATTGGTATTCCTCAACAAAGTAGAGTGAATAAAGGAGAACCTTGTGTATAGATCCTATGTCTGGAAAAATAACCCCAACAATTCTAAGTCTATGCTAGTTTTTGGCAGCAAAGATCCCAATCTTTGGGAGCTTGTTTCTGATTGGGGAGTGTTTATTCCTCTACACTGATTTATAAATAATTGCACTTGTAGGCAAATAACACTTGAACATATTAAAATCTTACTTCAGCATTACATCTAGGTAGAAGAGTGTATGTTTGCAATTTTCATACAAAATAGGATATAGTGAAAATGTATTTATATTTTAATTATTTAATAAAACTTAATTTGTTTCATTCAAATATTTGAACACATAGAAACTGAGACATCGTGAGTTCTAGCTCTTCCTTAGGCATGAAAGCCAGTTGGGTGACTTTGGGGCAGTCATTCTCTCTCAGCCCAATCTACTTCAGATTTTTTGTGGGGGAAAAAAGGAAGAAGAATGAGTACTAGCTATGTTTGCCACCTTGAGCTATGTATAAAAATAATAAAGGGGAGATAAAAATATTAATACATAATACATACATACATACATACAGTACATGTAAGAACTTCTAATACTATTCCAGGTAAGGAATTGTGAGATTTCTGAATGAGAGAAGATGATGCTGTGACCATGATCAAAGTACTGGTAAGTAGACCAATCCCATAGAACCTCACTGGATAAGGAGAGGATGGGCTATGGCCACTTGTGCTCCAGATGGCTGCTCCTCATGAAGAAACTGCAGCACAATGGTTTCCTATGGGTTTGAGCACTGGGAGATGAAGGGAAATCATCACAGTCTCAATCATGGAGGAGCATTTCAAAGAACAGTTTCACTAACCTCACTTTCCAATTGGTCTCAGAAATCATTTGTTTAACTATCTCAAGACTAATAGAGATCATCAAAACAACAGGTTTGCAAACCATCTGGTGAGTTTACCTTCATTCTGGTATAAAAGAAAAAATAACTATAAGCTTAAGAATTTGAAATAAATGGCAAAAAACTAAATAAGACTTTAATTTAAAAAATGAATTAAGGGACCAGTTGAATTTGGAATATTAGGACTTTTGCTGTATGTTTTGGGAAATAATTGTATAAAACAACAACTTTATGGGATGTTTAGTCTACCTTAGTCTACCTTAAGTCATAATCAGTTCAAGCTTTATGTTTTCAGAAATTGGACTAAAGACTAGACATAAAAGAAAAAAGAGATTGACGGTCAGAATCTGAATCAGAGTGAGAGAGGTAGGCTTGCCTTTTGTCTTTGGCCAGCATTGAAACAAAATTACACAAAATGATATGTATTTTGTCAAATGTTAGGACTGTGATTAGTTACCCAGCAATTGGTTCTTTTAGATCCAGAGACAATGAACATTCCAGAAAATAAGGGACTTTTAACTTTATTATTAGTTCAAGCAAACAGAGCTAAAAGCATAACATGAAAAGCATACATATCAAGCAAGATGACCCCCAAATCTCTTTAAAGCTGCCGGGAGCTCCTTAATAATGACAGCAGAGATATCCCATGGTTTTTCCAGTTGTCACAATACCTAATGCTAGGTTCCATGTAGAAGTTCCCACCAAACAGTAACACTAGTTTTTTATCAAAACCTGGTACGGTGACTTCATGACCCCTGTCACCGCAAAACATGACCTTGACTGGCTAGCATGTGACTCTGGGGAAGGGAATTGAAAGTCTGAGAATTTCACGGCAGGAAAAGTTTTGAAATTATGTGAAGTCTCTCTCTCCCCTCCCTCTTCTCCTTTGTTCCAAAAGCAAGAGTGAAAAAGAAGGTTGAACTGTAAATTTCTAGACATTTCTTAATGTGAAGGAGAAATCAAAATATGTCACTATCTCCTCACAATAACTGTCATGGCCCCATTGGACCCGGGTTCAGAGAAGGAGGAGTAAGTACTGGGACCATCTGACATTTCTCCCCTGGAATGTCTAGAGCAGTGGTTCCCAACCTTTTTTTGGCCATGCCCCACCTAAGCATCTCTAAAATCCTGATCTCCCCCCTCCCCGTGACATATAATTCATACTATTCAAAAAGTGAACTCATACTCACACGGAGGAAGACTAAAAGGAAATTAACTTGGTTTAAACAAGGTTCCAATTGCCCCCATTAAAAATCAAATTTCCCCCCTGTGGGGCATGGGCCCCACGTTGGGAACCACTGGTCTAGAGAATCCAGGAGCTGAGGATGATGCTGTCCAAGGTCCCTCCGTCAATGGGGGAAGTGGTTGACCAGATGGGGAGCCACCTGCCTTCACAAATGCAGGGGAGGACTGGCTGCAGATGGGAGTGGTGATGAGAGACAGCCTCCCTCGCCTGATCTGCAGGCACAACAGTGGAGCAGAGGGGAGCTCAAAGGAGGTTTGCAAGGCTGCTTGTGAGGAGGCTCCCCCGTCCTCCCTCACAAAGAACACCTGGATCAGGGTGATTTAACCAGAGGCCAGGAGAGGGTGCATTCATTGGGAACAACCATTTGTCTTAGAATGCTCTTCCCCTGACTTTTGGAAACCTTGACTTATGGACTTCAACTCGTGTTTCAAACTTTGGATTTGCATACCTTGCTTTTGCGGACTCTGACTCTGAATTGTGGCTTACAGATCTTGTTTTAAAAACTCTGCACCTAGTTTGTAGACTCAGACTTTCTTCCTGTTTGAGGGCTTGGTTCTGGTAACTAGTGGATCCAGCTGGTGGGACTGAGTTACATTGACTGTGGGTGGTTGTTTTGTGGGGGGCGAATGGAGTAGAGGTTTACCAACACCCCTGGAGGGCCGTCTGTCATGCTTTAGCAGTGCAATAGAAGTCTTTATTGGTGCCTACATCTGCCTATGTAACCTGGGTCAGAACAATAGCAATTATTTTTCTCATTGTAAAAGGTACACACATACCCCCCCCCATGCACATGGAAACGGCATTCACTACCAAATCTAGGAAATGCCCCTCTTTAGTACATATAAACTACTTAAAATTCCCTTATAAAAAAACGTCCACAGCAAGTTGACTTGACCTGGCAGCAGGGAGAAGTTTCGGTCAGCAACTGTGGCCCAGTAAACCAAACAATTTCCATTCATTGACTATATCTCAAAGATAGTACAGCTAGCATACTGACCTAATTGGAATAAATAATAATGTCGCATAGATGGATTTAAAATATTCCACTATCTTGCTGTAATTTCCTGCCTTTTTCTTTGCCTTGTCTTTGCAATGTAGTGGGCCAAAGGCATACAAATTTGGGTTCTGCTTTTGCTCATGGCTGCTCAGCAATGTATCAAAGCTTTGCCGGGGATCCAGTATATGCTGTATTATTGCTTGTATACATGCAAATAAAATTATGTTACATCTTCAATGTGAGTTGAAGATATAACATAATGCATGCTTGGGCTACAAGAGTAGACTTGCATTCCATCTGAACATCCCGATACAAAAATCTGGGAAAATTCTTAAAGGCTTCAGAATTGGTGGTCCCATACATGTGACAAAGCAAAGAAATGTTGGAATAAAATTTACATCTTAATGCAGAAGATTCTCAAAGTGAATATAAAGATAAAACCAGAAACTATTTTGGGGGGGTTTAATGGATAAAGACTTGGGGGGGGGGTGAAATGGAACTTTAATGTTATGTATATTGATGGCAGCAAGATTACTTTATGCACCAAAATGGAAGGACACTTTGATCCCCACAATGGATGGGTGGCTGCAAAAGTTGATGGAGTTAGCAGAGATGGCTAAACTGACTGCTTTGATTAAATAAAAAAGCACAATTATTTTAGTTTCTACTTGGAAACCGCTTTTGGAAACTTTGTGCTTGAGGTGGGGGAAAATGAAACTTTGATTTTGGGTTTTACTGATTATATAAGTTTGTTGTTATAGAAAAGGCTAGTTTATATTACTATGTAAAAGTTAAAAAAAAAAGAGGTATGATGCTATTATCCTATTCTACTGCACCAAAGGGAATAAGACGTCAATTCCTTTTCTTTCTTTTTTCCCTTTGCCCTACACTTTTCCCTTCCCTTTTTCCTCCCTTACTTTCCCACTATTTCCTTTTGTATTTTTGTATTTTATATTATAAACTAATAAAAAAAACAGAATTGGAGGACTCATGAAAGGTAATTTTTTTCCAGCTGATTCACCTATTTCTGAATAGGAATAGTGGCAAAAAAAGCCACATTCAGTTTAAGATTCAAATATCTGACACCTCTTTTCCCACTTACCATATATCTGCCAGCCAAGTAAGATCTGGTTGGAATATCCTTTAGTTTGTAAACACTGGTTTACCATCTAGCATTCTATGTGCATCCAGACAGTTATTGACTTATTCATCAAGTTATATATTATTTATCTCCTTATTTTACAATACCTGCTATTTCCCAGCTCATACAAATTTGGGTTGTAGTTTGCAGTAATAACATTAAAAATACAGAAATCACTTATCCCCAAACTTAGTAATATAAACATAAATAATAAATAAATAACAATAAGGTATTCCATACCAAAGTTAATAGAAATCACCAAAAAAGCCTGCCAAATGGCTGGTTAAATAAAATGATCTTTACTACCATGCGAAATACCAGTAATGCTCAAGATATTGGACAAAATGGGGGCCACTATGATTTGATGCAGGGAAAAGGCTCTGTGCTATTCTCTATACATGCACACATGGGCTGGGTACTTGGAGGGATGGAATCTGAAATACCTTGGAGCCAGGTGACATAAGTGAAATCTAGAATTTTGAACTGGACTTGGAATCTTATTAGAAATCAATGAAGGAATCAGATCAGGGGTGGGTTCCTCCCAGTTCGGACCGGTTCTCCCAAACTGGTAGCGGCCTGGTTCTCCCAAACCGGTAGCAGCCCGCTGGTGACATCACGATGACGTCACCGAACTGGATCGGTTGGTGCCGGTCCATGGGGGCCACCATCTTTTTTTGAATTTTTTTTTGAATTTTTTTTTCCTTCTGAGCATGCGCAGAAGCTGACTTTCAGCACTGTGCATGCAGTCACCATCTTTCTTTTGGCTTTGGTTTTTTTTTCAGATTTTTTGTTACTGCGCATGCACGCGCGCGCCCATGCGGCGCGCCCACACGGCACGGGAGGGAGCAAACCGGCAGCGAGGTAAGTTGGAACCCACCCCTGAATCAGATAATATATATTCCACTGTGGTATAGGTTTTGTACTAGTAACCAGGCCCATGCATTTTGTACCAACTGAAGTTTCTGGGTCACTCTACTCCATGTAGAATATTGTAGAATAATGTAATTGTATAGTGATGAAGGTAAGTGTTATATTAGGCTTTGTGTTCAGATAAGGCTGCAATGGGTGCACCAATGACAACAGGGTAAAGACCACCTGCATACAGGTTGATCCAGGAGGAACTTCAGCTGTGGACTTGCTGTTTCAAGAGAAAGGTCCTCATCCTTATTATAGAACCATCTCTATGGTTCTATAATAGAGCCAATAAATTGCTGTACCAATAGCAGTTCCACATTTCTAGGATTATACTTGAGTTTGTTTCTACCTATTCAGACTCTCATACACTCAGATATCAGGTTAGGATTTTCCGAGCATCTTTGGCTTGGCATAGGACAGCATGCTAGTGATATCTACTGCAGAAACCAAAGAATAATCATGAGCCACCCAGAGTCACACATGTGTGATGGGTAGCTATGTAAACAAACAAACAATAAAATAAAATAAACAAAGCTCTCCTAGCAACCTTATGTTAATGCTAAATAGCAGAGAGAAAAGGCTAAGTCCTGTGGATTTGACAACATCTCTTCTCCTAACTACTTATTAGAAATGTCCAACAAAATAGGGGTGGAACTACCATAAATCCTGCAGATTGTCCAGTGAGATACCATGGTTGATTAACTCAAAGGTTTCTGAGATATCGAAGAGTCCCCACCACAGAGGGGGGAAAAAATGTACACCTATACCAGAAATGCCAACAAAGGTCTTCTTCCAGAATAATCTGTTGCTTTCATGTCACACCCATTATCTGTATAGTGGTAAATCTTAAATTGTCTATATATGTGGCTTTCTGTTTTTAAATCAATATTTGCCTTAATTTCAAATCTGTTCTTGGGAAAAAAGCTATATAAAACTGTATCCCGTAAAGCTCATCTTATCAAATGTATATTATGGCCTTAGAGTTGCATTTTGTTCCTTCCCTACACAAAGTATATATGAACCTACTTGCAATTGTTCTTAGATTCAAACCTCCACTTTCCAAACATAGCAGATGTGAATATTTCCCTTTGTTGCAGGGAGATGATACAGATATTATGCAGTTGACTCCGGTTGACCTTAAACAAGCCCTCAGAAACTTAGTACAATAATGGAGGGAAACTAGCTGGTAATTAATCCTCAGAATGATGGCTTTGGCTAATAAACCAAGGAAGCTGCACTGGATAAGAGAAGGGCAAGAGACTGCTGCAGATGAAGAATTTTAAATGCCTTGGGATAATATAGCAGGATTCACTGTCATCAAAAGGACACATTAAATTTCTGGTTCTAGTGCTCAAAGAAACTTTCCAATAGTTGTAAAATTATTCTGTTGGAAAGACAGAAAACACATCCCTACATCTCTGAAATAATTTGCTACCGTATCTCAGCTGCTCTACGGCTTCACAGATAGGTTCTTTCTGTCAAAGCCCGGCCCTAATTACAAGTAAATGGAAAAAAAAATGCACACCAAGTTCCTAAAAGCAGAGTTTCACACATTTAAAGATATAGTATGGATTGGACAAGCAAAGACTGAGGGAAAAGTGTGTCTTTTAATATTTAATTATTGGCTTAAATGTGTTATTTCCCCATAGGGCTAAAGCTTCTTGCCCTATTCAGCCAATTTCAGTCATCATGGTCTCAAGAAATTTTGTAAAGTCTCATAATATGGCCTATTATAAAAATCTATCTATGGATTTTATGCATGTTTTAGAATTTATCTGGATTAAGAAAATATCAGAGAAATGTTTTTAGACATCTGAACTCCAAGCACATCAGAGAACAACTAAAACATGCTAGATAGCAACTGGCTAGCTATGTAATTTTACTTCATTTACTTTACCATTCTAACTTTTGCTCTTTAGAGTTAGGTTTAACATCTTATTCTCAGTAATTTTGTGGGGGGAATTTAGTAAAGACCATGATTTGACAAACTTGTCCCTGTGATTCTGATCCTTTTGAGCCCATCCTTTATGTGATACTTCACATGATTTATAATGACAGGAAGAATTTCATCTTTCTTTCATTATCACATGACCCAGCTCAGCCTGATGAATTTTATGGTAATATTCTTTTATCAACGCAAAAATGTTTATTAGACATAATTTGATAACATTTTGCATAGTAGCTGTCATTACCCATAAACAAATGACCTTGAATTCTACTGAAGGATATGTACATATGGGTTTCTTTACATTTTTGTTTTGTTTTTAAATGTCATTTTATTTTTGATTGCTTATGATTGATTGATGACAGAATGGATGGATGGATTGGGTGATGGGAAGGGATCCAGATAATTTACTACTTCCTTTAGGAATCTTTGTGATCAATGCCATTATCACCACTTTATCAACAACTTTTCCCAGAAAGTGACAGTTAGAGATAGGGCAGAAGATGGCTGGAATTTATTTTATTTATTTATTTATTTATTTGTCAACAAGTGCAAGGAAACAGGACACATGAAAAAATGGCACAAATAAATGGATATAAAGAAGCAAAACATAGCCATAAACACATAAAATGAGTACATACAAATGGGTACAGTAGGACAGGGACGGTAGGCACGCTGGTGCGCTTATGCACGCCTTCTTAGGGACCTCTTAAGAAACATGTAAGGTCCACGGTAGACAGTTTAAGGTAAAAGGTATGGGGGTTAGAGAAACTAACAACAGGATCAGGTAAAGTGTTCCAGACATTTACTACTCTATTGCAGAAGTCATATTTTCTGCAATCAAGATTAGAGCGGATTACATTTAGTTTGAATCTATTGATAGCCCTAGTGTTATTGCGGTTGAAATTAAAGTAGTCGTTAACAGGTAGGACGTTAAGGTAGATGATCTTGTGTACTAAGCTTAGCTCGGAACGTAGATGGCGTAGTTCAAGGTTATCCAGGCCTAAAATGAGAGATGTCTTTTTCAAAAAAGAGTTGACCTCAATCTCCCTCAAAAAAAGCTCTCAGATCCATCCATTCACACTCTTTCTAGTTGCCTGAAGGAATCGGAGGGTCCACAGGTGATTGAGTTTATGGAACTGAGTGTCTTTTTCACTTCATCAAGGTCAGATAACATTACCAGAGGCAACTCCATTATCACATTAAATTTTCCCAACTGTTATCTAAATGAACAGGAAACTTTTTATATGCAAACAATTTCACAAACATGCCATAACAGCTCATCCGAGCATTATCCTTGGTACTACTACTGAAAAGGAAATGAGTTATTCTTTAAAAAGCTATATCACCATTGTTAAGTGAATCTGGCTTCCCCATTGACTTTGCTTGTCAGAATGTGGCAAATAGTGATCAGCTGACCATGGGGATGCTACAATAGTTGTAAGTGTGAAAAAAATCGTCATAAGTAACTTTTTTCAGTGCTGTTGTAACTTTGAACGGTCTCTAAATGAACTGTTGTAAGTCAAGGACTACCTCTCTTTTAGGATAAGCAACTGAAAAAAAGCACCCAGGAACAATTTTGTTCAAGCCTCTGAATTTCATAGGATAGCAGCTATGTGCTAGCACGGCCTTCCAGGTCACTAGAAAAGTCTCCAAGCACAGCCTGGAAATCACCTGCACCCATCATTTGCTTCTAATGAACCATTCAAGTAGCTCTGGATGTTGAGTCATGGCAACTGGAGTTTCTTTTCTTTTTAGTTTGACATGTTTTGCTGCTTATCCAAATAGCTTCTTCACTTTGACCAAGTTGATTAGAGGGATCTCGTATATGTCCTCTAGGGTAATTTAATTTCCTTGCCTATATAGGCTTGTTAGGCTCCTTAGAGTCATTAAGTGTAACCTCCCTGGTGGACTTTTGAAGTGGTCTTGATCTTTCTGGGGATTGATGCAAGGGCAGCATAAAAAAAAATGGGGGACAAGTTGTGTCTGAGGCCTCCACCTCTATTGATGGAAGGATTTTCCTCTTTCATCATCATCATCTTTTAACCACCCCATAATCCCTTGTGGGGTGGAGTCTGGGCAACTGAATGGAGCTGAGTGTTTACTGGCCAGATGCCCTTCCTGTAGCCAATGTGATATTCAGCAGATATAATCTCATCATGCCCAGAGAGAGAGAGAAATCTACCTCTACCTAGGATTGAACTCTCAGCCTCCTGATTGTGAGGCGAGCGCTCCATGTCTAGGCCACCACACCACTATAAGGATTTTCCTCTTTAACATAAATAAATTCCTTTCTCAAACCATCTCTCTTTGCTGTCCAAAATGTGAACATTATGATCCGCAGAAGAGTATCCTTTTTCTTCTAGGTGAAAGTGTACTGCTGTTTCTGATCCTATGGTGTTGCTGATTCTGGTCTTGTGGTGTTGGGCCAGTATACCTTGTGTAAAGGCTGCTTGATTTTAGGATTTAGGAACAACAACAGCACACACACACACACACATTATCAACAGCCTCCAAAACAGACTTAGAACTTCCTAGCCCAAAGCCTTCAAGAAAAGCTATGTTTTTAATCCCTAATGGAAAGCTATCAGCTTGACTATAAGGTATTAAAAGTAACATAAGCATAGTAAAAGCATTGATGGTAATTGTTAGGACTCTGTCCAAACGGTTGGGTTGGTTAAAAATAAACAAGCCACAAATCACTGTTTAATGTAATATATGTAATATTGCTTTAAATGCATTGGTGCATTCTGACTGGCAGTAACGGCCATAAGAGGGAGCTAGAGAACATGGTTATTGCTCTCTCTCTCGCGCTTTTGCTGATTCATTGCTGAGTGACTTCGTGTCTGCAATTAAGCTCTGTGTGTAGCTAAGTATCTGTGATAGGAGAGAATCTTTGTTTGATGATTAAGACAAAGAAAGACTGGTAAGAAGACTGCTGTACTTCTGAATACTGACTGATAGAACGTGTATGATTCGGACTGTTATTTGGACTGT
>QLTV01000967.1:3041890-3058559 GCA_003457575.1 Thermophis baileyi
TCTCTCTCTCGCTTTTGCTGATTCATTGCTGAGTGACTTCGTGTCTGCAATTAAGCTCTGTGTGTAGCTAAGTATCTGTGATAGGAGAGAACCTTTGTTTGATGATTAAGACAAAGAAAGACTGGTACGAAGACTGCTGTACTTCTGAATACTGACTGATAGAACGTGTATGATTCGGACTGTTCTTTGGCCTTTGCTGATTCATTGCTGAGTGACTTCGTGTCTGCAATTAAGCTCTGTGTGTAGCTAAGTATCTGTGATAGGAGAGAATCTTTGTTTGATGATTAAGACAAAGAAAGACTGGTAAGAAGACTGCTGTACTTCTGAATACTGACTGATAGAACGTGTATGATTCGGACTGTTATTTGGACTGTGCTATTTCTTTAAGTAAACTACTTTTATACACTTTAACGTATCTGTGTATTGACTGAATCATTACTCATATCTACTGCAACATTACGGTGAACTGTGCAAACCTTCAGGGCCCAGAGGTTACTCTGCACAATTCCTTAACAGTAATTAACTTAGTAAATATGTGAATATAGGCAATAATATGTTCATATAATAGTACCCTCAGTACATTTCCTAACCAAATAATTCCTGCAATACATCTGAAGTTTTTAAGATGGACAATTTTTTATACCAAGTTGGTGATTAGGAATTTTTTTAATGTCAATTATAATTGCCTTAGTTCCAAATCAAGGCATTTTGACTTCAGGAAGTTTTAGCAACACAGACCTCTCCGGAGTACTAATACAGTTATTAAATGCTGCAAAAAAGCCAAAATTCAATTGTATCTTGGTACTACTTCATCATTATTCATGATTTAATCAGGATACTGAATATGGTTTACATCCTTATTCAGATTTACTTATACATGCATTATATGCTTGCTATTAAAATTGTTTCCTACCATGAAAATTTTCAACTACCGTAAGATTATTCAGAAGTGCAGAGTGTTGCTGTCTAAATGTTTTTCTATCATTTCACATTATGAATAAGGAATTACCCATTTATATTTACTCTATTTATAGCAAAAAAAAAAAAAAGATTGAAAGAAATTGGGATCAGACTAGATTTAATGAAACTATCTTTGCATTCAAGAAAAAAAATTCTAATCTTTTCCTGAATTCAGTTTATTTCCTGAATTCAATTTATTGGCAAGAAACAAATGCAAGGAGAGGGAGGTAGGCAGGAACTGGAAGATTCATGTAATATGACATCATTATGGTTATTCATAAAATATTGTAAGGTGAAGACTGAAAATGGACACTTGAGGAAAGCTCAGTGAATTTGGGTATGGTTTGCATCTGGAGACGAAGCCATCTGAAGCTGACAGGCCAAGCCACTTTTACTAATTACTTCAAAAATATTTTATATATTTTCATATTGTCAGAAATGGAAGTAAATTTTTGTAAATCTTTATAAAGTTGAAGTTATTTTAGTGTGATTCAACTAATCTTGTTGTTAGTCATGAAGTCGTGTCCGACCCATCGCAACCCCATGGACAACATTCCTCCAGGCCTTCCTGTCCTCTACCATCCCCTGGAGTCCATTTAATCTCATGCCGACTGCTTCAGTGATTCCACCCAGCCACCTCATTCTCTGTCATCCCCTTCTTCTTTTGCCCTCAATCTTTCCCAGCATTAGGCTCTTCTCCAGTGAGTCCTTCCTTCTCATTAGGTGGCCAAAGTATTTGAGTTTGATCTTCAGGATCTGGCCTTCTAAAGAGCAGTCAGGGTTGATCTCCTCTAGGACTGACCGGTTTGATTGCCTTGCAGTCCAAGGGACTCGCAGGAGTCTTCTCCAGCACCATAGTTCAAAGGCCTCAATTCTTTGGCACTCAGCCTTTCTTATGGTCCAACTTTCACAGCCATACATTGCTGTGATGTCTCAGCTTTTTAGTATGCTGTCTAGATTTGCCATAGCTTTCCACCCCAGGAGCAAGTGTCTTTTAATTTCTTGGCTGTAGTCCCCATCTGTGGTGATCTTGGAGCCCAGGAAAATAAAATCTGTCACTACCTCCATTTCTTCCCCATCTATTTGCCAGGAATTGAGAGGGCCGGATGCCATGATCTTAGTTTTCTTAATGTTGAGTTTCAAGCCAACTTTTGCACTCTCCTCCCAACTAATCTCCCACTCATACCAGATACACCCAACATAATACAAACCAAGATTGATGGAGGGATCAATTGGGATACATTACATCATAATACATGGAGAGAATCATCATATCACTCATACCAGATACACCCAATTGTGTGACAATAAAGACCTTTTGCCAGATGTTATTGCACTAGATCAAAAATGCAGTGAACAAATTATGAATTAAGATGAGATCACTCATGACCAGTCCCTATTCTGAGACCCAATCTGTTTTCAGAAAAGAAAGTCCTTTGGGAACAGAGAACTAGGAGGTCTTAACTTGATGATTTAAAATATATAACTTGCCTCTTGTATTTATACTTGAGTACAAACTATTATTATTCTAATAAAGCTGAGTCAGAAACTAACAATAAACTGAATGAATAAAAATCCTGTTTATGAATCAGCTGTACACATATTTACATATCAGTTCAATTGAATTCAGTAGATATACTTTCAGGTAGGGGTGTTTATATAGGATTAGTGTTTTGAGATATTTTGTCTAAACAGCAATTAAACTACAGCTAGTGGAAGATTGATTTTATCCATGTGATTATGAATATGGATATAATATCTTTATTTTGTTTTACATATCTTTCTTTTAAAAACAACTTCAACATACAGTATTTCACTCTAGTCAGCTCGTTCATTAATTTCCAGCCAAACATTAATCAGTTACTTATCTTAATAGTCAAAAGGATTACAGTTTATTGTATAGTTTTGTTTCCAACATTATTCTTTATTTATTTATTTATTTTATTTATTTATTTTGCAAAATTTGTATGCCGCCCAACTCCTGAAGGACTCTGGGCGGCTCACAGTATATATATAAAAAGACAACAATAGAGACATATATATATATAAAAAACAATTTAAAAATACATCAATATTAAAATAAAACATTCACACAACATACATGGGCCAATCAGTCAATTATTGGCCCCAGGCCTGCCGGAAAAGCCAGGTCTTAATGGCTTTACAGAAAGCCAGTAAGGTGGGGGTAGTACGGATCTCGGGGGGAAGTTGGTTCCACAGAGTTGGAGCAGCTACAGAGAAGGCCCTCCCCCGCGGGCCCACCAGCCGACACTGTCTGGCTGAAGGAATCTGAAGAAGGCCAGCCCGGTGTGACCTCACTGGTCATTGGGAGGAGTGTGGCAGAAGGCGGTCACGCAGATAAACTGATCCTAAGCCATGTAGGGCTTTAAAAGTAACAATCAACACCTTAAATTGTGACCGGAGCACAATCGGCAGCCAGTGCAGCTCGTGAAGGATGGAACTCGTGTGGGTGTACCTTGGTACACCCACGACTGCTCGCGCAGCTGCATTCTGGACTAATTGTAGTCTCCGGACACTCTTCAAGGGTAGCCCCATGTAGAGCGCATTGCAATAGTCAAGCCGTGAGGTGATAAGGGCATGAGTGACCTTTCCCAATGTAGTGATTTTTAAAAGGATTGGATCCTAATAGATCCATGTGTACAGCGTTTAAGATTATTGAATTATTATATCCTAAAGACATTTCAGACTTCAAAAAGGTTAACATTCTGATTTGTTTTTGGTTTTGTTTGGCTCACATACTAGTTCATGTTTGACAAATTATCAAGAAAAATGTCAAAATGGACAATTATAAGGTTTTTTATGGCTATTATTATTTTCTTCTGACAGGTTGGAAAATGCTAGTGTGCCTTTTCACTTGTTATTGCTTTGTGCTTAGTAATTAACCAATTCTTCCCCCAAGAATATCCAACCAGAAGATATGCTCACTATTGGGAATTGAGAAAGAGCTGAAAAGCAAGGATAAAACAAGGATACAATGGGATAGCTTCCATTCACTTTTAAAACTAAAGAGATGTGTCACTTCACTCAGCTTCAGTTTGCAAATATCAGTTTGGGAGACCAAATAAACAAGTAAGTGTATGACAGAGTGGAAAATCTATTGAAAACCATATCAGTGCACCATGAAATCCGCCATTTTAAAAAGCATTTTATGCTCCTATGTTGAAATGAGCACGATGCCGTGTAGTCTGTATTATGCTGGCTGAAAGGAAAGGATCAAAACAAATAGAAATGAAGCATTTTCTCTCCATTCACTGGTGACTCTCCTTGGGCATAACTTGTGGGGATGTGAAAAGTGGAAACAGATTTAGAAGAGCAAGTAACCTCTTTGATGAAGAATAAATAGAAATAGGCATTATTGTCTGGAAAGAGAAGGAAGAAAGAAAGGGAAAGATCTGTTGGGATATTCATGATCAGGAAGAGTCATGTGGTAACTCAGTCAGCCAATGTGAGTAAAGTGCTACTGAGTCTGTGCACAAAAGAATTAAGCAAGAAGCTGGACATGTTTTCCAGTCTCAGATCTGTCTCTGTATCTCTCTGTGTGAAGACTTCATTATGATATGTTGCTGTAAAGAAGAATGTATGGTATTGTAAATATTTTGATAAAATTATAAAGAAGTTATTTGATTCAGCAAATGCAGTCAACTGTGAGAGCTTCTGATTTATTTTTCTACAACAGAGAAACAAAATTCTCTAACAAGATCTCTAAAGTACAGTTCAGGCTGTTGACTAAGAAAGGGAGGTTTATTCCCCTTCAGAATAAACAAACAAAGAACAATAATGAATTGTCATTGGCAAAGAGATTAAAAGGAAGAGGGATGTTCCTCTTCGGTGAACATTAATAGATCTGAATAAAAGAGCCTCAAAGAACTAGGGATACATGGAAATGGTAGTAGAACTGGCCTATTTTTATTTACTCTTTTCAAATGATTGGTAAGCTTCATTGGTGAAGTTGTAGTGGGTGCAGAGTGCATGGAGCCAGATTATGACCAGGCTTCTGGATCATAAACTAGCTATTTCACATCAGCTACAGTGGCTGCCTGCTTTCATTTGAAGCTGTTGATCTTAATATATTTACAGCCTTTCATCATTTGGGATCAAAGACCTCTTAAGTTCATTTCAGGATCCTCAAACATTATGATCAAGCTCTGATCAGAGATTTATTAAATGTAATTGTTAAATTGACAGGCATAGGGAAAGTGCTATTTTAGTGATTGCTCCATATTTATGGGAAGGCAAGATAGTGATGAGCAGTGATTTTTTTTAATTAAAACGCACCTTCAACTTAAAGAATAATGTTAGATGTCTACTCACTAAATTTATAGAAGAGTTTATATTTATGTCCTTTCTACATGCTGTCTAGAAACTTTGTTTTATCTAATAACATTTTAAAGAGAACCCTTTTCTCTGCTGTTCACGCCCACATCACCATTATGTAGAGTGTAGAATTCATGCTGGTTAGCCTTTCTAATCTTTGTAAATAAAATCTGTTTTCTTTTGATTATTGTGAATTAAATAAAGTCTTTCAGTCTGACATTCTGGATAAGTCAGTGAACCATTTTACTGTTTTCTAGGACATGTTGCCCTTGGGGTTCTGGCCAAAACACGATAATGGATCTCTTCCTCTACATTTGGCATAACTAAGCAAGCATGTTATTATGACATACACAACTTTGCCTGTTTTTTTCTCCTTTCCAGAAGCACTTTTCCTCCCTCACATATATATTTTAACTCCCTCTGCTATACATATATAGAGACATACATACCTGTGGATATGTGGTATTTTGAATTTTGAATTATCTATTTTATCTATCTATCCTACTAATTTAGATATGGACTGGAAAAGTCCATAAAACAATTAGATGTTGGCTTTATGTGTACCAGAGCAGAAAAAAACAGGTGGGCAAAATGTGAGTCTACCTGAGGGTAGAGGAAGTTAAAGAGTAAAACCTAACAAATTCATACTATCTGGTACAATTATAGTCCCCAACCTCTATAACAAAACCTAACACATCATAACAAAGAGGGAAAAAGTTCCTGCAACAAATCATGATTTATTAATTTTGATTTTAGAAAACTGTAGAAGATGTAGTTTTAAAACACCTCATTATATATAATTTTTGTTTTTTAATCATGGTTGACGCTTAAATAACATTTCAAGTGTTTTATGATAGTTTATGCAGGAGGTTACAAAGCATGACTGAACAAAAATGAAGTATGACCAAAGGACTCCAATTAAAATAGCATTAGATTTTGAGAGAATAAGCTTAAATTGAGTTGAATGCTGATGTAGTTTTGGTACAATATACATTTACTCTGAACTTATGAAAGGAGACATCTGTCTGTCTATCATCTGTCTATATCAATCTATATCTATCTATCTATCTATCTATCTATCTATCTATCTATCTATCTATCTATCTATCTATCTATCTATCTATCTATCTATCTATCTATCTATCTATCTATCATCTATCTATCTATCATCTATCTATCATCTATCTGTCAGGGTTCCAAGTAACACCCCCAACAGAATCAAAACTCCAAGGCAGGCATTTTCCTCATCTATCATCTATCATCTATCTACAGTATCTATAATGACCTTATCTATGAACAGAAATAATTCATTAATCAAGTAGCTAGGAACAGCCAGTTTTGGCAAATAATATGCACACCATGCAGATAGTATTTTAAATATTTTAAAATGATGCACAACAGTAGTGGGTTTCCCTTACTTTTGCTACCGGTTCAGGAACGGGAGTGCGCGGGCACAGGCTTGCGCTTCACACACGCACAATGCTTCTGCGCATGTGCAGAAGCTTCTGCGCATGCGCAGAGCATTTTTGATGATGTCTGGGCGGAGCCTCCCACCACCACCGCTACCAGTTCACCCGAACCAGTGCGAACCGGTAGCAACCCACCACTGATGCACAATAACCTATTTCGAAAAGGAATCTAGAACTAAGCAAAAAGAGAGGGAAAATAAAGCACTGGGACTGATGGACAATTATGCATTTCTTATGCAATAGGATTTCAAAGAAGACACCAAAAAAACCAAAACTTCATGAGGATACTTTTAAATAAATACAATCCAATAATTCAGCTATCTTGAATCTGAGACCCATCTCGATAAAATTCCTGTCCCTTTCTGTTTGTTCCTGTCTACTTTCTCTGCCTTCAAACAACTGCCTTCAAACAACTGTCAAAGTATTTGCATCTCTAGGAGTTCCTCAAAATGGCAGGACCAACATAGCATCTTTTTCCATGATGTCCAATAGGGGAGGAGGTTTCATTCCCTCCCTCCATATTTTTGACATTTCTGTTGCTTTAACCAACTGGGATATGGAACAAAGTTTTGAATGACTGATGTGCTACAGAGAAAGAAAGAAAGAAAGAAAGAAAGAAAGAAAGAAAGAAAGAAAGAAAGAAAGAAAGAAAGAAAGAAAGAAAGAAAGAAAGAAGAGAAAGAGAGAGAGAGGAAGGAAGGAAGGAAGGAAGGAAGGAAAGAAAGAAAGAAAGAGAAAGAAAGAAAGAAAGAAGAAAGAAAGAAAGAAAGAAAGAAAGAAAGAAAGAAAGAAAGAAAGAAAGAAAGAAAGAAAGATCCAGTCAAATTTAGATCCAGGTAATAATATAGCAAGCTATTCCACCTCCTCCCATCACATTTAATATAACAATAGATTTGCATTCAAATGCCAGATTATCATTAACAGCTGGCATACCTGATCATTTCATAAAATGTCATGCAGAAATAAACTGTGCTGATTGCTCCATTTCCTATTTGTAAAGAAAATAGATGCCTTTGGAGTGATAGTGCAGATAAACAACACATCCCATGTAAAGATTAAAGTCAGATTAGACAAAGATTGTGAAATAAAACTCTTTAAAGATTAGCCAAATTAAAAATGCCACAATGTCTTGCTGGTGATGGTCAAAACTGTAATCCTAGCATATTTATTAGGAATCATGAATAAATTATAATTCAATAATATTTGTAAGCCATCCAGAGTCATCTTGTAGAGGAGACGGGTGGCATAAAAAAATAATAAATTAAATAAATTAAACTTGCTACATAGAGTGGAATTTCCTTCATTGTAAGCATACATTGAATGTATTTGGGGTAATATAACAAAAATATCACAAGGTTCAAGTGATTCTTGCTTATTGTGATGTAGGATCATACTGTAATAGACTGTGAGAATAACCTTGGGAGACAGGAAGAAGAGCCGCATCCTAGACAACAGTCCCATACATGAAATCGGAGTCCAAAGAAAAAGGGAGGGGAGAAAGCATTTCGGAAGAACCTCCCTACTTTTCTGGAAATCAAAGGCAGAGGAAGGGTGAAGAGCTTTCAGACTTGCAAAATTGTGTTATTGTAACCTTACAGCAAAAGTACTATTTGCATTCATGGTTTTGGTGTCATGGGCTCAAGTACCTTGAAGGTTGACACATACCTACACTACACATTTGCCTGGCATTTCTTCCTATTGTAACCCAAATCACTGCCCTCAATTTTCTGGGATCTACATAAGAAAGAAAGACTCCTGCTGGATCAAATTAATGTCTATCTAATCCATTTGTTTCATGAAATATCAAAGCAGATGCATCCTAGAAATTTGTAGTAAAGCAAAAGATTACAGCAACAAGCAGCTATAGGATGCTGTCATTGATTCTGGTGTTATTTAAACCAGGAAGATTTAGTCAAACAACCTCATCCTTCATGAATATATTTACTGTCTAAATTGGTGACCGTTTTATTCCTCATATGGGTAATTGGGTAAATCATCACTTAATGTGTAATAACCAAGTGGTAAATAAGCATTTGGGAAGTTGGATATGTGTCATCAAATGAGGAGAAAGCAAACTGTTCATTCATGTGTGAAATATCTTTCAACAAAGAGCACAACAGACTCATTATGAGGGGAAATCTTTCCTTGCTCGGTCTTGGAATTTATAAAGCCATTTATCAAGTATTGTACATGCTACTTCAACTAAATACATATAATACTTTTTTTTACAATAAATAAGGCATAATAAATGATAATAAATAATAACAACAGTCTGTCTCTCTGTGTGCATTTGTGTGTGTGTGTGTGTGTGTGTGTTGTGACAGGAAAAACAATTTATTTTTAACTGCTCAAGGTCTGATTGTAACGCTTTATACTACTTCAGAAACAAATTTCTATTTTCCATCTATTCCCTCCCCCTCAAAAAACAAACAAACAAACAAACAACAACAACTAAAACAACAACAGACAAATAAGAAGGAAATCACAAAACATACTGTTGCTCTACCCCCTGGTTTAGTTTTATACTTATATAAATTGGATAAAGACAAAAATGATAGACTCCATACATCTTCTCTTAAAACAATAAAATATTTTCCAGCTAAATTATTTAGGATTGGGCATTGGATGAATTTTGGAAAATATGAAACACTGAAGTTAAGTTTTGCCATTGCAATTAAACCAAAAGCCACCAAACAAAAGAACAATGAGGTTGTCCCACATGTGCTATAACACTGTTTTATCATTAAAGTATGTGCTTGAAATGTATGGTGTATTAGATTAGGAGAAAAAAAATATTTAAAGAAAACAGATCGACTCTTCTGTAGATTTCTTGTTCTGTTTGTCACATACACAATGAAACATACTTCTGTTTGTTTGTTTATTGCACACAATTATCAGAATTTTCATACCTGACATGAAAACAATGAATCTGTGTAAGCATTTTTTCCCAATTATAACTTTGTTGTCAATGAACGGTTTACAACTTTCAGAGGCAGTTGCGCTGAGAATATATTACAGTTTGTTTGTAAAGCAAAATTCTATGGACATCTACTTTGAAGATATTTCCACTCAAAAGAGTTTACTGCATAATATTACAGGCTAGATAACTTACAGAATTGTGTTTTGAATGTATCCGAAACTGGATTTTTATTCAAAATGTATATGCAGTGAAAACAAAGGCAACTGGTCTAGTTTATATTTATACCTGTTATACACTTTCAGCCATATTGCATACATATTGAGAATTATTGTTGTTGTTCAATGTCCTCCAAGCCAAAATATGATTTTATGAATAAATTCAAAACTATTGCTACTTTAATTCTTACTCTTAATTAATGTTTGTTCTGTTATACTTGAAAAAAAAATCCAAGTCTATGATAGAAATAATGGTGGAATTCCTTATCTTTAGTAAATTAGCACTGTAATTTCACAATTAAGGTGTAAAGGTCTGCAATCAGAGCTGTGAAATTGATATTCAGAATTTACATAACCAAATTACATCTGTACATTGTAACCTCTTTCTAGAAGAATTATGTATTCATCATCCCATCATCAACCATGGAGTTATATACATAAATAGATAACTGATAACCTCTACCAAACATAATAATTGTGGAAAACAGGCTTATTTCTGAGTTTCTTACACGGAAGGTAAAATACAATATTTTACCTTGAAAATGGCATTGGAAAACACAACACATTTATATTCTAAGCCCAAATACATTTCTTGGATTTTAAAGTCACATTCTAAATAATTACATAATACTTGTAAGCAAGCATGTTTTTAGAAACAAGGAGTTGGTCTTCCTAGAATTTTCATTTAAAGCTGGCTGAATTTTGATTTTTTTTCTTTTAATTAAAGGCATGAACATTATTTTTTTCCTGTGGAAAAATAAATATATAAAACTTACCTGTGGCACCTCTAGCTTTAGAAAACCCTCTAGCTTTAGAAAAAATGAATACGAAAATTGTTAATAAATATATGATAAAAAGAAATAGAAGTCCTTTTGAGTTCAGAGCTTTTGAGAGCTTTGAGAAGCGACAATTTCCTGCCAGTAAAAGGCACTTATGTTTTTGTGTTTGAAAACTCACAGTATGTCACTGGTTACTGCTTTCTATTTTGGGTGATCGTCATAAAACACTGGCTCTTTTGTGAAGAATTATAATGCTTCTCTGATGTTGAGGTTGAACCCATAGTTAAAATACAGCAAGATAGTGTTTGTGAACAAAACACAAGAATTTCTTTCTTTCTTTCTTTCTTTCTTTCTTTCTTTCTTTCTTTCTTTCTTTCTTTCTTTCTTTCTTTCTTTCTTTTTCTCTCTCTCTCTCTCTCTCTCTCTTTCTTTCTTTCTTTCTTTCCTTTCTCTCTCTCTCTCTCTCTCTCTCTCTCTCTCTCTCTCTCGGGAAAGGACTTAATTTCAAGTACATGAGTGGTAAAAATGTAATACATTTTTCATATGACTGTTTATATATGAATGGGACACAGACATCATTTATAGATTAGTGACGAAAACAAATTATCAAGTTGGATCAATGAAATAAAATACAGGAATGACTTTTCTTACATTAATCAAATCAAACCTTTATTACAGCCAAAGACCAGCACATTCTCAAGCTAAATATAAGAACATAAGCTAAACACTTGAACATAAGAACATATGAAATTCATTCATTTAGCTGTCAACACAATAAATGTTATCCTCCACTGTTTCTTTGATATTATTTCCATTTTTGTCAATGGAAATAATGTCGAAGAAACAGTGGCAGATAAGATTTATCACGCTGAGATCCTGCATGGAATTGTCCCATGGCAAGTTGGCCGTGGCCAGTTATCTCATGGCAAGTTAGCCATGGCAAAATGGCCACGGTAAGATGGCTGCAGTGGTTGACCTTAAGATGGCATGGCAAGATGGCTGAGACAAATTGTCGCATTATGTTTTGGGAAGGCCTTAAAGATCTACTTATGTGCCTAGATTTGGCTCCTAAGAATGGAAAGGATCTCATTTCCTGGCCCTGTTAATATCTAAAGGTTATAATGTATCATGGCTTCTATATGTACGTATTCTGTTTTAACTGGTTTAATTGATTTTATGATTGTTCATCACCCATGAACGTTTGTTTGAAATGGGTCACTATTTGAATGAATGAATGAATGAATGAATGAATGAATGAATGAAGAGAGAAAGAAAGAAAGAAAGAAAGAAAGAAAGAAAGAAAGAAAGAAAGAAAGAAAGAAAGAAAGAAAGAAAGAAAAAGAAAACATAAATCTGTCTTTTAGAGCTATCTTTTCCATGAATGCTGTAATAGCATAGTGGCTATAACTCTGACCTTTTAAATAGATGGTTGGTAATTCAAAACCCAAGAGAGACATTTTCATTACTCTTCTTTTTTCTTTCCCCTGTGTCCTTCTTTACATTGTGGTGTTGTTGTTTTTTACATAACTCCAGCAGTGCATTAATTTATTATTTTTATATTATTCATTATTTCACTGTAAAAATCTCAGTCCCCAAATTTAATGTCATCCTTAGCTCCCAAATAAACTGAGTTATTCTGCAGCTAGAAGTAAAGAATCTAGCAGCTCAAATATTGTATGTAGAATAAACAAAATTAGAGAAGAGAGGTATTGATACTGTATATACGTCTTTAAAATCTGATATATTTTTTTAAAGTATCCACAACTGTTTTACTTTTAACCAGCATGAGGTGAAGTTCACAGGAAAACTGGATTGTTGATAAGAGATCTAAACACTGAGAAATAACTATGGTAAAGTTTCAAGCAGATGGATTTCTTTGGGGGTTTTATTATTTTATTTTATTCTACCCCAAATCCCAGAAGGCTCACAATGACTATCTTCCTGTAAAATAAAACATTGATAAATAAGAAGAAAAGTATAACTCAAAAAAAAAAACAACCCAGCAAAATTCAGCAATCTTTCACTTGGATCACAACCACATCTCCTCTTTTTGCACTGGATAGAACAAGTATATTCAGGAACCTAGCTGTCTTGTTATCCACTCAAATAAATTTCCAAAATGTGAGGATTTCTATTGAAAAATACTACTTCTAAGGCTCCATCAGAGGTCTACCATTAAGGAGTTGAGCCTTTTTAATAGGACAGGGAGTTAAATATGGAAAAAGTTAATCCCTCTCATAACCAAGGTCTGAAGCTGTATTTTATAGATGACAACCAACACCATTAATCTCACCCAGAAACTGATGGCAATCTGTGTGGTTCTTGAAGCAGTGGGGTCTCCATAGTATAATAGCTTGCACTTATCACCACCTGGCAGCACATACTATTTCAACTGTACCTTCTGAATGTTCTTCAAAAGTAGCCCATGAAGAGTGCATTACAATAATCCAAGTGAAAGTTGACCACCAGTGTGAATAATTGAGAAGGAACTCATGTTTCAGGAATGCTTGCAGCTGTTCTACAAGATGTAACTATGAAAACATTCTCCAAAGAAGAAAACCAATCCCCTAAGTCCCCCCAAAGACCATCTCCAAGTCCTTCAAACATTATTGAAACGAAGAATCCAGGTAAACCAACCCTCAAGAAGGATCCTTCTGAATTGAAGCTGGGCCTGTCATTTATTGATTTGCAAAGGTATCCCTCCCCCATACGAAGTCGTTGCAGCCAAGAAGTAGAATTCATAAAACATACTTACATTTTTCTTGTAGTTCCACCCTGCTAATGTAGGACAAGCAACAAAGAACAATAAAAAGTGTTTCTTGGAAATATAATAATTTTCACTGTATTTGAGAATCTGTTCTACCACATATAGAAAATTGGACACAGCAGGTGTATCATACTTGATAGACTTTGATTAGTGTTGTCTATCAGTTAGTAAAGCTGTAACACTTCATTTCTTTGGGGATGAGCTGAAGAGTTTTCCAATACATTTAGAGAGAGGAACTATTAAATGTATCACAGCATAATGTAATTACTTACAAACTGAGTTTTTTTTAAAAGACAAAGTGTAAACGTTTTGTGAAATTACCTTATATCACTTATAATGAATTGAATATAAATACTGTGATTCATTCATGTCTCACCTAAGGTGAAAACTTTTTTCACCCTTAAATTTCCTAGTTTTTATTGCTTTCCTAGAAAACAATGTGTCAGAAAATAATGTTATCTCCTCTATATCTCTGCTAACTTAATCTTAGTTCAGATGTGTATACTATCTGGAGCAGCACAAATCTCCCTCCACCAATCTCTTGTGATGTACCACAAATGGTTTGAAGGTATGCTACATCAGGCAGAATCTCGCTTCCATGACTTCACCTGATTTGAACAGCCTCCATTTCTCCTCCCTGGTCCCAGCAACCTGTGATGTCACATGACTTCTGGTTTCAGAACCTGAAAGACCCACCTATGAAATGTTTGCCATGAAAAAGGTTGAAAACCTCTGCCCTAGGATGCATACAAAATAAGGAGAAAAAATATTGTGGTAAGAAGCATCAAACCTGGAAGATCTCAACAAGCCTGTTTGGACTATTGAGCCCATAATTAAACCTGTCTTTTCTGCCACTAACCTGGTGGTCATTTGCAGAATCCCTCCATTGGAGCCTGCTCCAAGATCCAGTTCTTGCTATGTAACTGTGCACAGTACAGGTTTTACTTTGTTCATCTCTTTTCGAGCTCTGTAATTCAGTGGTGGGATTCAAAAAAATTTACTACCGGTTCTGTGGGCGTGGCTTGGTGGGTGTGGCGTGGCATGGCCGGCATGGCTTGGTGGGCATGGCAGGAGAAGGATACTGTAAAATCTCCATTCCCACCCCACTCCAGGGGAAGGATACTGCAAAATCTCCATTCCCTCTCCACTCCAGGGGAAGGATATTGTAAAATCTCCATTCCCTCTCCACTCCAGGGGAAGGATACTGCAAAATCTCCATTCCCTCTCCACTCCAGGGGAAGGATACTGCAAAATCCCCATTCCCACCCCACTCCAGGGGAAGGATACTGCAAAATCTCCATTCCCTCTCCACTCCAGGGGAAGGATACTGCAAAATCTCCATTCCCTCTCCACTCCAGGGGAAGGTTACTGCAAAATCCCCATTCCCACCCCACTCCAGGGGAAGGATACTGTAAAATCTCCATTCCCTCTCCACTCCAGGGGAAGGATACTGCAAAATCTCCATTCCCTCTCCACTCCAGGGGAAGGTTACTGCAAAATCCCCATTTCCTCCCGATCAGCTGGGACTCGGGAGGCAGAGAATAGATGGGGGCAGGGCCAGTTAGAGGTGGTATTTACCGGTTCTCCGAACTACTCAAAATTTCCACTACCAGTTCTCCGAACTACTCAAACTTTCCGCTACCAGTTCTCCGAACTACTCAAAATTTCCGCTACCTGGTCAGAACCTGCTGAAACCCACCTCTGCTGTAATTCTGAACCAAAGACATTCCTCTCATTTGTACTTAATAACTAATGAAAAGACTTCCCGGTGAAGCTTTGAAAATCAATGGCAGTAATTCTCAGTTCAGCAGATAAGATTACCAGGAGAAAAAATGGTTCAACTTGTGCCAGATGGAGCTTTTAACTTAAGGATAACTCCTTGTTATCTCTTTTCTGTTTCCCCACCTTTATTTTAATAGTTTTCAATGTGTAATATATTTTTTTATTGTGAAATTATTGTATCTTTTACTGTTATCACTATTATAAATGCTTCTGTTTCATTGATAAATTTTAACTGAACAGTCTTCTTCACTATTACTCTTGGTCATTAGATGTGTAAGATTATGATTGTACTGTATTTGCCCTAGGTATTTTTAAAAGGGGGGGGGACTAAAAATACTTAGGTCAGCATACACAATATGAAATATATTGGTACAATTAATATAGATGTAGCAACAGCAATAATAATAATAATGCGTGCCAGGTTGGAAAGGTTTCCTAAGCACCTTATAATATAGATGCACTTCCTCTGTACGGTAAGTAGGTCTTTAATGGAAACAAAGGAATACAAACTGAGTGAATCAGGAAGGAATGGCAGTAAAGATTAAAATAACACTGAAAGATACTGGTGCAAAACACAGAAAGCTATATCAGAAGTTAGGAAAGGAGTATGGAGATGCACAGTTGATGGAAGATATATGGAATCAGAGGTGAGAGGGATAGAGTTGTAATGAACCATCAACAGCAGTCAATACTTCTAAAAGTAAACCAGATGGAAAAGCTACAAAGAGTTACATTAGCAGGCAGCCAAATTAGCAAACTAGCTTATCGAGCAAATAAAGAAAACAAGAATCATCCTAGGTGCAAAGCATCCCAGTTAGTTCAAGGGCTGGCAAGATAAATGATAAGGTCCAGGTTTCTCTGGAGACAGCTCTCTACTAGCCAGATGGAAAATAGCATTCATTTATGAGCCTAGCTGGGCAGTCTCTAGATCAGCTTGACAATTGAGCAAAAGGATCGGGGGGGGGGGGACTTGTTTTTAAAGCAAAGGAAAGCTTTAAAATGGTAAGGTAAGAAAGATTATCATTATAATTTAATCAGCCTAAGGTTTGGAAGATGATCATTGTAATTAGGTACACATAGCACAGAGGGAAATCAGATTCCTTGAAGCAGATCTGTCTACAAAGCACATGCCAACTTGTCTATTATTTGGGAAGAATTTTTCAACAGAAAAGGAACAAAATGTTTCAGTTTGGTATGCTCAATTCTGTCTTCTCTGAGGCTAAGGCATTCCAGTCTGCCTTGGTCTCCCATTTATTCCTACTCCAAAGCAATCATTGGGATTCCCTGAATCTTTATCTTTATACCCATTCTCTCTCTCTCTCCTCTCTCTCTCCTCTCTCTCTCCTCTCTCTCTCCTCTCTCTCTCTCTCTCTCTCTCTCTCTCTCCCTCTCTCTCTCTCTTTTCCCCTATGCAATTTCCTTATAAAATGGAAAATCCCTGG
>QLTV01000967.1:3066256-3093947 GCA_003457575.1 Thermophis baileyi
CTCCCTGGTCGGGTCGAAAGGCGCCGGCGGGTGGAAGGTGGACATAGCGGCAGAAGGAGGCAGGAAGATGTCTGCCTGGCTGGTTGAAAGTGCTGAAGAAGCTAGTCACAGTTCTCCTGGCCCAAGCCCTCGTCGCCACTGTTAGATAGTGGGTAGAGATGACAGGAGACAGACTTCCAAAGCAGCTCTTTATTTCAGCTCTTGTATCAGCAACCAGCAAAGAGCAGTCTGACAGCTTGCCCTTTTATAGGGAGCTGTCAGACAGACCAGCCAATAGCGTTTGAGCTTTTTAGAACATAACAGCTTTCATATAAATTTAGAACTGATTTTTCATCACTCAAATGTTTCCTTATATTCACAGAGGGGCAGAAAAAATGTGCTGAAAAAGGAACTTTCTTTATATATGTTTAGAAAGTTCTCCATTGCTATTTTCTTTTTTAAAGAAAATAAGTGTTTTCTTTTTTTCTTTTACACACACACACACACACACACACACACACACACAGAGAGAGAGAGAGAGAGAGAGAGAGAGAGAGAGAAGAAAAGAGAAAGAAAGAGAAAGAAAAAAAGAGAAAGAAAGAGAGAGAGAGAGAGAGAGAGAGAGAGAGAGAGAGAGAGAGAGAGAGAGAGAGAGAGTTTTAAATAAATTTGAGAAAACTTTTTGATGGACAACCACTGGCAAGAAACAGCAAAGCTATGATCAAATGTGGGGCATCTCCTATTGCCATTTATTATATCCATGATTGTGTCGTTCTTGCTATTAATGGCAATCATTGCCTGGGAATCTGGCTGATTGCTGCTAGAGGAAAGGGTGTCAGGAGTCCTTTGATCTGATTCAGCATGCCAATTCTTGCATTATCACACTTCTAGTTTGCTCTGCAACCAAACACTGACCCCTAATAACTTCATCAGACTCCAATTTCTTTCTGCCTAAATGCAGATATATTCAGAATGTGTTGAAGATCTACATGATGTGTCAGTTGGTACGATACATCATTGCATCTGCATAGATTTTACTGTAGATCATGATGATTGGGAGGAAAACAGCAAAAGAAAAGATTTATTTACAATTAAGAATTCCCTTAAAGGTATAAACATGAGAGCACTTGCATAAAATATCTGTTTTTTAAAAAAAAGATTATTCAGGACCTAAATGAAATGTAAAGTGTGGATTCATTGGATCTGAATGAGAAACCTTGCCAACTTCCCCCATCTTTTACATATTTGAGTTAGAAGATTAATATCTCAGTGCCATTTATTGACTATTTTAAAGTACTACATCCAGGAAAAAAATTACCATCTGAGCAAATTTGTGCATCACATCTGATTATTTTTTATGTCAAATCCCAAGATATATGACTCTTCCTCCACACATCTTCATGAAGATTTAATGGGTTATTTTTAATGAGTAAGCTTTTTTACCTCTTCCTGCTGTATTTTTCTGTCATGTTAATTGTTGTGAAGTAAAGTTGATAAATTTCTTTCTCTTCCTCTCCTTGAGAGTGGGATTTCTTTGCTTTTTTTTTTTTTAATACCGTACAGTACTCAATGACAAACCATTTCTGAAATCTTGCCAAGAAAACTGCAGGGAGTAATCCAGGTGGTTGTCAGGAGTCAATATTAACTTGACGGCACATCCGCCCTCACATCCACACAAATGAGTTCTCAGACATGCATTTGATAAGATACCAGACTGTCTCCTCTGCCTTCTCTTGAACTCTCTTCACCAGTTATCTCTCCCCTATATCTTTGCCCTTTTGGCCACCTACCTACCCACTGCCACCAACTGTTCCTGACTCCCAGTCCTGCCTACCTCCACTCTGCCGACCACACTGCTGACCAATGTACCCACTAGTTCCTTCTTTCATGCCATTTGCTTTGATGCGCCTCCCAGGGCCTCTGTTCATGTACTAGCCAATTCTTCCATTCACATGTCAGTCAGGGTCTCCATGCATGTCCTGCCCAGGGCTTTCTTTCATGAAAAAATCCTAACACATGAAAGAAGGCCCCAGGTGCACCAACATGAAATAAAGACCCTTCTAGACTGATTGTTCTTTCAGACTGGTGCTAGCGGAGGCCACCTTTTGCAAACCAGCAGGGTATAAAGAGAAGCCCTGCCTGAGAGTGAAAGTCAGCACCCACCCACCCTCCTAGAGAATGAAATATTTTGGGGAATATTAAAAAGGCAGGATAAAATATTTCCCCTAAAGGAGAAATGGGAAAAAAAATCTTAAGGGAGGCAGAAACCAGCACCAGTCTTCTTGCCCCAAGCAGAAACTGAGGAGGCCAGCTTTTAGAAATGCAGATTTGGTAATCTATTCAGAAAGACTGGGTCAGACAGAAAGTCCAGATAAGCAATTAGGTAAGACAAGATTGGCTCAGACAAACAGCTAGGATTTGCATTTCCCCTTTTGCCTATAGAGCCAGCCATGACCCCTACATGACCCCATAGAAATAAAAAAGGTATAAAAACCCACCCTATCCTCAACTCCATTTTGTCAGCTGTCCCAGAACGACACGCTCTGTGTGTGTTGGTTCTGTTCACCAATAAACCAATTTTCTTTCCAATCAGCTTCCATTTTATTTCTGGATTGGAACTGGACCTAGATTTTTCTTCCAACAATGCACAAATGGAGGGCCTTCCTGGTGCAAGAGAGAAGCCCTGGGTGATGAAAACAAAGATGGCACAAAAGAAGGCCTCAGCTGGTACAACAGTCATGCATGGTGCAGTAGATATAGCCATAAGGGGCTGGGCCGGGTGCCAGAGACAGCTGCAGGCACAAGTAAATGGGTAGACTCAAGAGTAGGTCAACTGAGCCCTAATTTTCTTCACGTGCCCATGGTGGCACTGCAATGGCCAAACTGTTGAGGGTCAGTCATAAGCACCTTCGTTCAGCACTGTCATAACTTTGAATGGTTGTTGAACAAATGGACATTAAGTGAGGACTACCTGCATTGAGTCTTATAATTCCTAAGTATGTTTCCTAACAATTTGCTGGAGAATTCAAATCATAAGAATTTTTTGAGGTCAATGCCTCTTTTTTTTTTTTTTTTAATAACCATTTCTGGTTTTTTAATGCAAGTGATTAGAAATGATAGAATCACAGGATTGGAAGGGATTTTGGCGAGGCATGGATCTAAAAAGCATGTAGACCTTAAATAAAGCCTCTAGGTGCAGATTCACTAAGGGTGGAGAAGTATTGAGAATTAGTTGACAGATAGCCAGTATGTGCACAGCAAGAAAAAAAGGACAGATATAATTTAAAAGAATGAGACAGAACATAGTTTTAATAATAGCATTACATAAATTAGTTTGTAAAGCATGCGAGTAGAAGACTATTAGAAGATTAACATTAAAAGGTGGATAAAATGATTGTCTATAAACTATGCTCTCTCCTTGGATAAGATGCTGTCTTTCATCTATATTTATGATGGCATATCTCATATCATCCTATTCTTTGGCTAAACAACAGCAATATTGATCCACCACTCTCTTCTGAAGGCCTCTCAGGTGCTAGAGATCCTTATCCAAATATCAACATGGCCTATTTTGAGTATGAACTGCTGAAGAAGGCTATTGGCTAGGGATAAAATTAATCTGGTATAAGGTTGCGCAGTCTCTCTCTCTCTCTCTCTCTCTCTCTCTCTCTCTCTCTCTCTCTCTCTCTCTGTCTCTCACTCTCTCACCCACACACCCACCCACACACACATACGTACACACACACACACACAGACACATATATCTGTGTGTGTGTGTGTGAGTGTGTATATATCAGAGGTGGGTTCCTCCTGGTTCAGACCGGTTCGGCCAAACTGGTAGCGACCTGCTGGTGACATCACGGTGATGTCACAGAACTGGTTCTGTCGGTGCTGGTCCGTGGGCGCAGCCATCTTTTTTTTTTAAATTTTTTTTTTGAATTTTTTGGGGGGGAATTTTTTTCCAGTTTTTTTCTTCTTCTGTGCATGAGCAGAAGCCGAGTTTCCGGCACTGCACATGCGTCGCCATCTTGTTTTCGGCTTTTTTAAGAATAAAATTAAAAAATTTTTTTAATTTTTTTGGGGGGGGGAATTTTTTTCTAGGTTTTTTTTCTTCTGCGCATGCGCAGAAGCCGAGTTTCCAGCATTGCGCATGCATCGCCATCTTGTTTTCAGCTTTTTTTTGGATTTTTTTCCTGATTTTTCGGCACTGCTCATGCGCGCGCTCACGTGGCGCGGCCACGCAGCGCGGGAGGAAGCAAACCAGCAGCGAGGTAAGTTAGAACCCACCCCTGATACACACACACACACACACACACACACACACACACACGAGAGAGAGAGAGAGAGAGAGAGAGAGAGAGAGAAAGAGGGAGAGGGAGAGGGAGAGAGAGAGAGAGAGAGACTAGTTTGTGCTCAAGTGTAATAAAACAATAGTAAAAAGCAATTCATAATAATTCATTTAGCTCTTATCCTTATCTCATTCTGCTAAGAGGGAAAAAAAATCCTCCATAGATTTTTTTCTGCCCTCATGAGAGATCTGTTATCCAAAAGATAGGTGTAAAGCCTAGAAGATGTAAATTGTGTACAAGATGATTGACATTATCGTAAAACAAAGTTGTTATCAAGGCTAGCAGGCATCTACCTGTATTCTCTTTTATTTCCTCTGCTGAACATTTTTACAGATGTAAACATGCTTTGCCAAGACGAATGGAGTGGTAAATATAATAAACTAAGCACTCATTGTATCAAAGAGGAATTAGGTTAAGGCTCTAGCACCAGCAGAAGGAAACTGGGAGGAACAGAAAAAGAAAAAAGTTCTGCACATATAGACTCCCTCCCTCATTCCTGGAGGATAAACTGAGGCCAAAATGAAAGCCTTTCTGAATAGAAAGAAATAATTATAAAGAGAAAAACAGCCCTGCTGCGGGAAATCTTTTTATTTATTTTCTTCCTCTCCTACCAAAGGCATCTCAGCAAACAATGGCAGATGTCACCCTGGATAGGAAAGTGGCAAATGGCCATCTACTTCTGTTTGTGGGTTCTTTCTCCAGAGTCAAGCTGTTCTTGGCTCCCCCACCCCTCCATCCCATTCAATGTGCAATGTGCTTGTGAATGCTTGATTTGGTTGGAAAGAATGGGGGGGGAAGGGCAAAAGCTCTGGAATTCAATAGAAGGTCAAAATGGCAATCTTTTCACCAGGCCCCATTTCCTTTTGTGCTCTGACATCTGGCGCCCATTACTAGGACAAATTGGAGCAATTCAAATCATTAGCAGGGATGAAGGGTGAAGGAGAAGAATTTCTCTCCTTCTCTAAACCCAACCAGTTACAAATGCCAGGACTGATATATATATATATATAAAAAAAAAAAGCTTTCCCTCTCTCTAACCAACCAGTGATAAAAATCCGGACTGATATATATATATATATAAAAAAAAAAAGCCATAACAATTGATGCCCTGAATTTTCAGCCTGTTACAGCACAAGCTCAACCTAAGCAACATATAACATATTGTCTTTGTCAATCAGCAGTCCAACAGTTTGATGTATATTGCTCATGAAAATGCATTTTGTACTGTGATCCAAGGCATCACATAGGTTCACTGTCATTACAAGGAAAAAATATAGTCTCTCCCTGGAAAAATATACCAACGTGCAGCCATTCAACAGCTTTGTAGAGTTTCGTCTTGTATTGATGTTCGGCATTCTTTTTCTTCGCTGGCATCAATTCACTAAACCGAGAAGCCTTTCATTTGAAGGATCACATCTGCACAGTTAACAAACCTACCTAGCCCACCTGCTACAGGCAACAATGACTATATAATCTATACGTCAAAGTCAGATTTTCTTTAGAGAAATGGCGATATTATGTTCAGAAAGATTGCCTTCCACAAGGGAAGCAATAATTTTTATATTTAGACCTTTTTCCACTGAAAAACTTATGCCATAACTTGGATGGAGTTTCACTTTTCAACCCAGGCAGCTCATTCATATGAATAATCTCTACTAGTAACTCTTTATTCTAGAAACAAAGTTTAGTTTTAAAAGGGGAAGGGAAGAAAGAGGTGCAGAAAGAGAATCAGACACTTTTTAAAGAGTCCTTTGTTACAAATTGAATCAGGTACGTTTTACCCAAGGGAATGAAGCAAGCCGAGCCAATCTATTGCCACTGACTATTACATGACTGATATACTGCCTACATAGACATCAAACTATCATCTTTTAAAAAAAATAGGAACACAATTAGCTCCCTTGCATTTTGGCTGACAGATATTTTGATGTTCTGGAGCCTTCACCACTACTTGCTGATATTTATAGTTTATAATGCTTTGAACATTCTGTTATAAACACCAATTATTTGAACATGCAAGGAATATTTTTGCATATATTCCCCTTACCTTCAGAAGTTCTAGCATTCCAGCTTCCCTCCCCCACCTTTTATTTCAAAGCAACTGCAGCCAGTTGCTAATTTAATTGAAAATACAGTGGTAGTAGAGGAAGTTTTTAACTCTTCAGCACAGTTCTTTGATCTAATCTTCCTTCTTTGAAAGTTGCTATTAATTTAATGAACACAAAAATATCCCTGTATGAAAGCACTTTGATTTTTTTAAAAAAAGTATTCCTGATTATGGATTGCCTGTGTGAAATCTGATTTATCCTAAAGTGTTAGTTTAATAAAGGAGTCAAAATAGCTGTGTCTTTTGGGGGAATCTTTATCTTGAAAAAAGGGAGAAAATTATTTTTGCTTTTAACGAAGCCAGATTATATGGGAATCAGTTTATATCTTCATTTATATACCATATTTTTCGCACTATAAGACGCACCTGACCATAAGACGCACTTTAGAACGTTTTTCCTATGGACATTTGCTGGAAAAGTCAAATGAAAGAGGCAAAGAAGTTCCAATATTGGTATAAATGACAGCAATGTTTTGTAACTATAAAAACACACAGGGCAAAGTTCTAGCCATCTCATTCCAATTATGTTAATCTCCCTATAACATTAAAGCATTTTTCAAAACTCTAGCTGCTACCCAATTTAAGACCTGTTCTGTTTTCATTATCACCCTCTGCAAAATCCCAACATCATTTTAGAAAGTGATAGGCCTTATAATCTTTGCCTCGGAGCTGTGAGGTTTCATTTCAAAATCACTTATCATCTCTTTAGAAAAGCAAATGACATAATCAAGCTGGACTCAAAATGGAGAAGCCTGCGTTACCTTTATTGACTGCCTTCACTGGTGTAGCTTTTCAGAGATTTCTTTGTTAAAGGAAGTAGAAAACAGCCCTCAACATAATGCACAGCGTCGAAGAAAGTATGTGTATCATAAGTGTTTATCGGTGATTCCCCTTCTTCTGGTTGATCAATGTTTTCGCAGAGAAGCCTTATAATGATACAGATAGTCCTGACCTATGACCAGATTTGGAACTAGAATTTCTGTTGTTAAGCAAGGGGTTTGATAAGTAAGTCGTGCCCACTTTTATGACCTTCTTTCGCTATGGTTGTTAAGTGAATCATAGCAGTTATTAAGTAAATCATATGGTCGTTAAGTGAATCCGGCTTCCCCCGTTGAGTTTGCTTGTTGGAAGTCAGCTGGGGAGGTGGCGAATGGTGATCATGTGATCTCAGGATGCTGCATGCTGCATGCATTGTAACTATATGTTACACTTACAATATTGTCAAGTGCCCAAATTCTGATCATGTGACCATGGGGAAGCTGCAATGATCATGAGTCCAGTTATAAATTACTTTTCTCGGTGCCGTTGTAACTTCAAATGGTCATGGAATGAATTCTTGAAAAACGAGGACTAAACTTGTATGGAAAACTTTCAATGGAAAACTCTCAGTGGAAGAAGTACCTGCAGAGGAGAGAGCCTTGAAAGTTAACCATGATGGAAGGTTACTGTACAATAGCACAAAGGCTTCCAACAATCCTAATTCAAAGAACTACAGGAATTCTGACACTCCTTTCCTAATAGTAACCAATCATTAACAATGTAGATAGGGATGGGATATACACAGAGGAGAAAACTTCTCTTAATAAAGTTTTCCTTTATTACTAGGAAAAAAGAATCTGGCTGCTGAAATACATTGCCTAATTAAAAAAAAGAAAGAAACAGGGTTTTTTGCCTTACATATCTCTTCTTAGTTCCACATCCTTACTTGCAAGTTGATTAGATAGAGAAATTAGTATTAATGTGTTTCATTAATATCCTTATTGCATTCCTAGAATATAATAATATTTAATATTCAATTTCCCTAAAATAAGAATATAAAATCCCTTGTTTGGCTGGTGCCATCTGCTCAAAAGACCCAAAACAAAACAGAACCCAATGTTAATGAAGTATATTAACTAAGCTAACAGCAATGAATAATTTCCTGAGCTGAACCTCCCCTTGTATTCTTCCAGAACCTTTGACTCATTTACCCCATCATTTCCCATTACCAGTTTCTTTCCTTTTCCCCTCCTCCTCCTCTGAGTTCACACAGAACAACCATTCTTTACTGAATTCTATTTTTGCTGAAGCCAATTATATTCCACATAATATAGTCCCACACATTTTCCAAGCAACAACTCAAGTGCCAAATGCTAGACTCCATTAACCCTCTAGATTTTTTTCCAGCAGCTTCAAAGCTACTATGATTGAAAAAAATAAGGTGACTAAAAACACTTGTATCCACACACTCTCATACAGATATTAAGTCCTACCTATCAGTCATCTTCTCTGCTTGATGCAATATTCAAAGCATCTTATTTTTAATCATAGTAATAGCTAAATGTAACAACTTGCACCAGAGACCGAATGCCATAGATAGCCAAGAAAATAAATAAATAGGGGCAGAACAAATCAATCCAGAGTTGTGACTGGAGATACAGATGACTAGTCTCAAATTATCATATTGTGAAGACTCAGCTGCCTTAACAAGTCTATAATGCTGGGAAAGGTGAAAGAATATGAGAATGACCAGCAACAAGCTAGATTGACTCAATTACAACAATGATGTGGTGCAAAACTGGAAACTACAGACTAGCTTAACATCAATACTTGAGAAAATTCTTGAAAAGATAATCAAGCAAACGGATTTGTGAGTGCCTACAGATGAACAAGGTGATTACTAGAAGTCAGCATGGGTTTGTTAAAAACAGATCATGCCAAACAAACCTTATTGCCTTCTTTGATAAAGTAACTAAATTAGCGAATCAAGGAAATGATGTTGATATAGTATACTTAAAATTCAGTAAGGCATTTGATGAAGTAGACCACAGTCTACTTCTTAGTAAGGTAAAACAATGAGGGGATGATAGTATCACCACCAATTGGATTTGTAGTTGGCTGAACAGCTATGCTCAGTGTATGTCCTCAATGGAATTATATCTACATGGAGGGAAGCATGCTGTGGGGACCTCAACATTCTGTTTTAGGTCTAGTGCTCTTCAACATTCTCATAAATGACTTAGATGAGGAGACTGAAGGGGCACTCATCAGATTTGTAGATGACATCAAGTTGGGGGGAATTGCTAAGACTTTGGAAGATAGGCTCAAGATTCAGAAGAATCTTGACATACTTGAGCTTTGGGCCCTATCCAGAAAGATGCAGTTCAGTAGTAAGAAAAATAAGATTCTGCACTTAAGCAGGAAAAACCAAATGCACAGGAACAAGATAGGCAGTACCTGACTAAACAGTAGTGCCTGTGAGAGGGATCTAGGTGTCCTGGTGAATCACTACTTAAGTATGAGTTAGCACTACACTGCAGCTGTCAAAAGGCCAACACAGTTCTAGGTTGCATCAACAGAAGGATATTATCAAGGTTGCAGGAAATGATAGTACTGCTCTATGTTTCACTAGTAAGATCACACTTGGAATACTGCATCCAGTTCTGGTCACTACAAAACTCAAAAGATGCTGAGACCCTAGAAAGAGTGCAGAGAAGCACAACAGAGATGATAAAGGGTCTGGAGGTTAAATTGCACAATGAATTGCAAAGGGAACTAGGTAAGTTTAGCCTAATGAAGATAAGACTTAGGGGAGACATATTAAGTAGTCTTCCAATATTTGAAGGGCTCTCAGGGGGAAGGGGTGTCCATTTATTCTTCATAGGGCAGGATAGCTTGTGAGAGGGAGATCCAACCTGGAAATAAAGAGGCATTTCCTGACACTGAAAAGAATGAATCAGTGGAACAGCATTTTCCATCTCGGTATGCATTTATCTAAGAGTGCTATTGTATCACCATCCTGAATCTTGTTAGATGGCAATATAAAAAACTTATTAAATAAACTGTCTTTTATTTTTAAAAGAAACATATTTTCTTTCCTATAATCTGTTCAAATGTTTCTTTGTGACCAGTAGTGAGAAAACTGCTCATTTAGATTAAAAACAAGAGCTTATGATGGTGATCTAAACTGATTTCCATCAAGACATGTGTTAAATTTTAGTTTGTTGGAGACAGAGATAGAGAGAGATGTCAAAATAGGGAAAAAGCAAAATGACTTCAGGATATAGAAGGAGAGGGAGAAAATGATGTGATATGACCTGATGTAACATCTAACAAGTATTTCCCAACTTGCAACTGTGGAAATTTGAATACTACAACTCCCAGAATTCCTTTCTGTATGGCCATAGACATGGTAGCTGGAAATTCTGGAAATTCTGGAGATTGTAGATTGAAAACATTTAGAGGCAATCAAGGAAAAAATGGATTTGAGGAACTATTCATATACATTCCCAAGATGATAGTTCATTTCTCCATACTCAGAAGAAAGCTTTATATATCTTTATGTCCCACTGCAACTATTTCAAGTTAATTTCTTATCAACAGGTTTGCTGCAAAAATCTATGGTAGATAGATTTTGTTCAGTGAGAAATATCAACATATTCTAAAGAATCAATTCATCCACTTCATGGAACATGTATTGGAATCCTAGAGGAATATATTAAGGAAGATAATGTTTAGATATTAGTTTAAATGGGAACTATTTTAATATTCTTTAGAAATGAAATAGGGTGTCATAGTGCAGAGTTACAATCCAGCAAATTGTGGCTAGTAGTTATAAATAATATGTCAAAATTCTATCTCAAAACTAGTCTAAGAATTGAAATATTTAATTTTGTGATACTAACTAGCTGATAAAATAGTACAGTAGGGAGAATGGATTGTGTTATGTAGAAAGCTTGAAATAGGTTTTTCTGCTATGCAAATTGCTATGCAAACCCACACAGTAACTAGCTGCTCAAGGCAAACAGCATGTGATTTTACAGGAGCACTATGTAGCTAGAGTACTTTTCTATTACTAAATTGAATTTTATGGTTCCTGTGTTGGGCAGTCAACTTTATGACTGTCAATAGCAACAGTTAGTATATTGGGAAGAGCACAAACAATTATATTAGTATTAGGGTCACATACCATATACATTAGGTTTTCTGGAGGGGAGAATTCCTTTGGATTTCAAGGGAAAGGGAAGATATGTTTGTAAAGTGGAAAAGGAGTGGAGAGGTGTAAGATAAGGGGGAGGAGGAGAATATATAGCATGGGTGTATTTCCCACGTCAGAATAGTAGGAAAACATGCTCTTTATACTCAGGTAGTGACTTTTCTAGAGAAGAAACAGATGGAAACCCCTTCCTTCACTAGCTTGTCCTGGTGGGAAGGTATAAGCTAAAGGCTAACCACTGGTTAGTCTTTTCAGTGTTTATCATACAAAAGAAGTTCAAAAACAGAAGAAAGTTGAGAAGATAAGGTAAAGGAAGAATGAACAAGTCCTTTCTTAAGAAATTGAATTCAGATATCATTAACTCTTGGGCTACATACGCCCTCATATCTCACAAATGTACACAGTAAAACAAATTTACAGAACTCAGAACTTGGTCAATTAAATAAAACAGACTCTGAAACTGACTTTACCAATCCAAGTTTGCTGACCAAATGCACTAGATCCAGCCTGTTGCTTCCTGATTCAAGAGGGTGAGTTGGGGGCCTGGCCTTCCCTAAATTTCATATGACCTGCCCCCCAAGGCAAAATGAAGGTGAGGAAAAAGTGAAGTGGCTTGGAATCAAATTTAGTGGTACATATCTCAGAATTTGGGGTATTTAATTGCAAATGGAATATGAATAATGCAAAGCCAAATATGTAGGCAACAAGTCACACATTTGCGAAAGAGGACATTTGGAAATGCCTTTTTCTTTAAGGTAGATTTTTTATTCCTGTATCTCAAAGGGTCCCATTTACAATAATTCCCTTTTGAATTTATTCCTGTCTTTCTCCATTGTAGAGATGGAAATGAAACTAAAAGGATGCGTAATGTGAAACTTGCCTGCAATTTTCCTGCCATGTTTTTACTGCTTCTAGTGCCAACAATCTGCCATCTTAAAGCTGAGAAAGGTTGATTCAGATTTAATTGAGTGACATTGTCCCTCTCAGGATCATCCTTCTTCCTCTTCTCCCATAGCTTTCAACTTTTCTGTGAAATTATGTTTTCAATAGGTAAGGGAAAGACAACATATTGTCCAGGGTTTTCCATTTTATTTTCCTTGACAGCATTGATTTCTTTTAAAAATAGAAGAACATCTATTTCCTTTTAAAAAACAAACAAACAAGATTAACCCCCAAAGTATCCTCAAGTTTGCTTTAAAAGTGCAGATTAACATGGCTAGATCAGACAACGAATACAACGGTGTTATTAAGAGATCAGAAATTCAGCTTCAAAAGCGAATGTTTTATAGTATTTTGCAAGAATAGCTTGATGTGGATTTAACACAAATAAGCTTAGGTCTGATAGCCTGTTTATAGGGAACTTATTTTAAAAGTTCAAATGCATTTCTACTAGTTAGCCTCTATTGTATGTACTCGTCATCTGCCATTTATAATCATTATGACCTCTAAAAATTAAAGGATTAATGCTATTGAAGGAAATTCTATTTTTAGACACACCCACTCACATATCTAATGACTTATTTATTATTTATTGACCACATTTTGGACTGGAAGACTGATTAAAAATACAGGGAAGAATTGAAATACGAGAATTTTTTTTTAACTTGTGCTCAGCCCTGTGATATAAGAAAGTAAGTAAAAATTAGGTAACTTAAGAATCTATAGATCAAGAATTATTGAGTCCCTTGGTACAATAGCAAGGCTCAAGCTTTATGAAAAAGATAAGTTTATGTATTTTAATAAATGCACAACATTGTATTTGTACTGTAATCTACCTAAAATTTTCCCTGAATTTGTTTTTGTTTGGTATACACAGACTCATGAACATGCAAAGACACACAAACATACATGGAAAGAGGATTGCATAGTGAAAGATAGGACAATCACCCACATTTTTTGAGTACTTTACAACAAAGTTACAACAAAGTGATGGTTTAGCGGTTAAAGATGCTGAGCATATCATCTGGCAAGCTGACAGCCCAGGTTCAAGACCCAAGTGCCATGTTTTGGGGTGAGTCCCTGTTACTGGCCTCAGCTCCTGCCAACCTAGCAGTTTGAAAGCATATAGAATGCGAGTAGATAAATAGGTACCATTTCAGTGGGAAGGTAACAGCATTCCATGCACCTCAGCATATAGTCATGCTGGCCATACAACTATAGAAGTGTCTTTTGACAACACTAAGAAATGAAGATGAGCACTGCCCCCTAGAGTCGGATATGACTGGAAAGGGCAAAACTTTATCTTTACCTTTTCAACAAAGTTATGTAGGACTGTAAAGCTCCCCACCTCTTGAAATTAAAATACCTTGAAATACCTTTTTTCCTTGGAAAAATAATAATTCAACAGCAATTTGTTTTCTACCAAATTTAAATGAGAAGGTTGAGAAAATAATATGGGAAAAATCAGCACAGTATTATTCTAGTATTCACACCACAAGGAGAACCCAGCAGACTTAATTATTATTCCTGAATAAGGCACCTATAGAATTTGCAATATACAAGTAGTATATTAGGAAATCTATGGGCGTAAGTAGGAATAAAGCGTCCATTCTGTAATGTAACCAAAATAGGACTACCATTTTGAGCTGCAAACATTGAGTTAGCCATTATATGCCAGCGAACAGAACATTTTGGGTCTCTTTGCTGTCATCTAGTTCTAGTTAATTTGTAGCTCTAAACAATATAGCATGAAAAAAATGACCACAAAAGGTTTGATTGGAGCTGTAAACTAAACAGAACTAGATGACAGCAAAGAGGTGCAAACTATTCTGTTTTCTAGCATATAATGTCCAATTTGGCAGTTTGAACGTTTGAAATCTCTTTATCTTTTGTAGTTGGCCCAGTTTATTTATTATCGTATTCCTATCCAATTCCTGAGGATGGGTTTGGGCTGAACCTAATTCATATTACAACTTGACATGACCACTTGTTCAGTGCTTTAGAAACTCCTGAAATCTGCCATTACATCAAGAAGGACAAATGTCAAGCCTGCCTCACCTTGAACCTCTAATTAAGAACGATCCTTAGCTCCTTTTTTTGAGGAAGGTATAGTTTATTAGAAGTCAAGTGAATTACAATAGTGCATAACCAGAACTGAAAACCATGTACCAAAATTCCCAAGTCTAACTTTTCCCTCCCTTAGTTACCTTCCATCACTGCCCCCCCCTCCCCCATGTCCAATCAAATTCAAACAAGATGTTTTCAGAACGGTCATTTCAGGTGTTTGGTATCCAGCTGTGTTCCATTCCCAGCCGGTTGATCTTGAAGTCCATCTCAGAGAGGTACAGTGAATCTTTTATTTCCCTCGAAGCATCCCCCCCTTTCCACCTAGCCCCCCTAGAGTTCATGGTAGCTGATACTGAATGATTGCAAAGTGCAAGTGTGAAGTGGCAGCTGACACATTTAAAAAGTGGCCTGTTTTTGAACCAATATCTTTTAGTAAACATTTCTGTTTTGTAAAAGTTTATGATTACCTTCCACAAATCTATTTTTTCTCTGTCCTGTGTATATTGTACTTTAAAGGGTCACGTTTTTCTATCTTATCATTTCTTCCATGTGCTGCAAAGGCTATTATTCAAAGACCAGAGAGATGCCACCTGCCACGATTACTGTATTTGCAACATGAAAAACAGACTGTCTATGCTCCAAATGTTTTTTTTTTTTTAATCTGATAATAGCAGTAGAATATTTTTACCCCCTTTCACCCTTGCTTTCAGCAAGCCTATAACCGATGTTTTGGAATGATAGCTGCATAAGATTTTGTCTGCTTACCCATAATCACCAGTGCAGCACCAGGTCCTATTTCCAATTTAGTGAAGAGTATTTGGGGGAAAAACCATACTGTTTCTGTCTGCAGAGTTAGGTATGTACTGCCAAATCTCTGTCAACTTGAAGGTAACCCCAGAGTCAAAAGTAACAGTTTGGATCCAGACTCATTTAGTTGAACTTTGCTCCTGCTGAAATTGATAGTTTCCCAATTGATTTCAAGAGCCATTAAACCTAATATATTTTGGAATCCAAATACCTTTTTTTTTTTTGCATCATTGGATGAAGTAATTTTCAATAAGACTTGGTCAAGTTAGGGGTGGTTCCACACAGTGGTGAAATCCATTTTTTTTTTACTACTGGTTCTGTGGGCGTGGCTTGGTGGGCATGGTGTGGCTTGGTGGGCGTGGCTTGATGGGCATGGCAGGGGAAGGATACTGCAAAATCTCCATTCCCTCCCCCCTCCAGGGGAAGGTTAGTGCAAAATCCCCATTTCCTCCTGATCAGCTGGGAGGCAGAGAATAGTTTGGGCGTGTGTTGAGTTCATCAAAATTTTGGTGAGAATGTGAGCATATGGAAAATCAGTCGGATTAGTTCTTCCTTGCTCTTTGGATGCCCGCTGTAATGCCCTACTCACTGTACATGCCATCTGTTACAGAGCTTCAGTCCTGTGCTGAGTAAAGAGTTGAACCACTGGAGATTAAACAAGTAAAGATGGAAGAAAGCAGCAGTAAGGCAGCCAGGAATGAATGATGTGCTATTTTAAAATTGCTAATTTATTTAGTATTCAGACTTTATGGAGGAACCTTTTGTCACATCATCCATCACAGAATGGCACTAGAGAGATGGGGTTTAGAAAAATTAAAAACCTGTTTGTTACTGTAAACCAAAGAGCATGAACAACATCCATCAAACACCGACAGAGGTGGAAGATAAACAAGAGTTGGTTAGAACCAATTGATATGCTCTGATTTTTTTCTAAGTTCCAAATTATTAAAATGCTTCAGATAGAGATTAACTATCTGTATTATAGTATTTACAGTATCTCTTCTCTCCCATCTTCATGGCTATATGTAAAAATGCAAATGCTGAAAAAAATGGCTATTTCTTACACAATTTTGCAGCTTGGGTTACCACCCAATTTTTAGAAGATACACCACTAATATGTGATATTATAATATCTAATATAACCAAGGGAGACATGATAGCGGTGTTCCAGTATTTGAGGGGCTGCCACAAGCTATTTTCCAAGGCACCCAAAGGCCAGACAAGGAATAATGGATAGAAGCTGATCAAGGAGAGATTCAACGTTGAAGTAAGGAGAAATTTTCTGACAGTGAGAACAATCAACCAATGGAACAGCTTGCCTTCAAAAGTTGTGGGAGCTTCATCACTGGAAGCTTTCAAGAAGAGATTGGACTGCCATTTGTCAGAAATGGTGTAGGGTCTCCTGCTTGGGTGGGGGGTTGGATGACCTATAAGTTCCCTTCCAACTCTGCTAATCTGTAAGTTAAATACTGGGCTTTCCTCTCCTTTTTCTTTTTAGTCTGTTATAGCACCTGGAACTTTCCATGGTAACATTAGAGATTATTTGTCTTGCAACATCAAACGGGGAGGGAAAGAGATATATTTAAAAATAAGACAATTGACACCATGTCTCAGTAATGAGTGTGTTTCAAAATTGTACTTCGAAAGGTGGGAAAATACTAGGCACAACTTTATTGTTTACAGCTGCCATGAACTTTTTGCCCCAGAGGGTCTGGATCCCAATTCTCTGCACAGCTTGCTTTTTTGACATCTGTTTAGATGAGTTGAGGAACCAACATAAATGACAGACTAGAGGTAGTTTCCCTGGATTGGCAGATCACAGTCATTTCTACCATGTTAGAGAAGGGGAGAGACCAAAACGAGTTCCTGATCAGGGATGGGCCTTGAGACCAATCCCCATGTTGTTCCTTATGGGGATTCTTACAGTTATGGATCCAGACAAAGCTGCCCTTAAAATTGTGAATTCTACAAAAAGGCAATGCATGAGGAGAAGTTTTTCAAGGAACAGGTTGCTATCACACGTGGCATTTTGCTGAAAGGAGGGATTCAAAAGTCCTCTGTTGAATTTGTTGGAGGGATAAAACGGGTGAATCTAGCAAGTCTCAGATCTATCTTTTCAAGTCCTGGACTCCCAGTAAGCTAATTGGTTCCCTGGACCTCTCCATTTTGAGACATTGGCAAGCATTTCCTTTATGCTGCATGTCAGCAATGATGAAGAAGAGTGCAACTCATGTCTGTCTCTGAATTGGGCAAATGAAAACTTTGGGGGAAGGGAAGGTTTGCTTTATTTTATCTGTTCATAGGAGATCATTTGTTAGTTGTTACTCCTTGAATAAAGATTATGATGATGATGACGATGATGATGATGACAACGATGACGATTTTAGTTGCATGGCTGTCCACTTGCCAAGCAACCATAACCTAGTACCGGCCTTATTATAAGGCAGGTTCGTTTTCACAGAAATAATAGTGCCTATTCAAATTCAAAGGATTTCTCTAATCATGAGGGTGAAATTTTATGTACAGTTTTAAATATAAAAGACATATTCCCTGGAGTGTGCATAGCTGCATGAAATTGAAAACATTCTTCACGAAGGGTCCTACCGGTATCTCTAGGGGTAGTAAAAGATACTTGACATGCAACTGGTGATGAACCAGTGTTTTCACATCCTTTTTGATGTCTATTAAAACCCTTTAGATGGTTTGGCTATGAAAGACCTTACATTTCTTTCTGAATTGTGCATAAGGCAAATTGTATATAGCAATGAGAATGATGGTAGAGATGCTATGAAATAATATAGGTTCTGTATTTTTAAAGGAACAATCTTAACTTATATTCCATGTTTCAACACCCAAGAGAAAATGTGGCTGTCCTTCAGATTATCCCCTTTTATGTTTTGGGGATTTAGGTGTTGGGCTAAAAAACCAATATGTATAAAAAGGCACACATTAGAGTATGTCTATCTGTTCATCCAACCATCATCTATCCATCATCTATCTGTGTGTATGTGTATGTGTATATGTATATGTACATGTAGATGTATACACACACACACACACACACACACACACATGGAGATTAAATAATTCTGTACAAATGATATGCAAATTTTCACACATTTATAAACTGTGGGCTGACATCCTGTATTTTGCAGACTTTGGCTAATGCATTAATCTCCCTCTTCTGTTTTCCATTATTTCCACATCATTCAATCAGTATCCCAGAATTATAAAGAAGAGTGTATGTTTAACATATATGTGAACCTTATTACACTGATAGACAACACCACTGGAAACATGCAAAAAGAGGTCAGAATTGATTTAGCAATAGCAATAGCACTTAGACTTATATACCGCTTCACAATGCTTTACAGCCCTCTCTAAGCGGTTTACAGAGTCAGCATATTACCCCAGCAATCTGGGTCCTCATTTTACCAACCTTCAAAGGATGGAAGACTGAGTCAAACTTGAGCCTGGTTAGATTTGATCTGTCAAACTGCTGGCAGCCGGTGATCAGCAGAAGTAACCTGCAGTACTGCACTCTAACTACTGCGCCACCGCGGCTTTTTATTTAAAACTAAAGATACATGCAAAATTCATATCAAATGTTTTTACAACTAATCGAGACTCATTCCTTATTGGTCAACTGCTTTATTTGAGATGCAGTGAAAATATCCAGACAAATTTAAATCCTGATTCCTCCAAATGTCGTCATTTTCACTGATCACCCAGACATGCTATGTTCAGGCTCATTCTGAACTCTACACAATGCCAAACAGATACCATTCTCCTTTGAAACAATCTTCACTATAATTTCCCCCCTCTCTGACAGGACTCCTGCCAGATTCATCTCTGATCTCACTGGTATCAGTGAATTAGACATTCCCTGCTGCTGGCTTCTTGGAATTACTTTTCCGATTATAAAGCCTGGTTTGATGGGACACAATCATAATTTTGTTCTCAGTTACCCACCCAAAACCATATTGCTGAGAGGTCCCTTTGAATAAAGAAGATGACCTAATCATTCAGTCCTCCAACTTGGAATTCAAACGTCTCTATTGAAATGTCAAAATCAACTCACCCTCTCTCCCCTCTTTTCTATCGCTAAAAGTGTGAAAGCAACAAACAATTTGATTCACGGTTAGGCCAGTTCATACACAGATAAAACTAAAACGTTTACATACATTTTAAAAAAATAGGCCATATGCCTATTTATTACTGCAGAGACAATTTCACGTGCATTAACTATTCCTGTGAAACCTATTCTTGGAAAAGAAAGAATAGGGCAGGTTAGATTCTGTGAGGCAATTTCATTGCACCCAAATCCATATTGTGTATACAAACCTATTATTAATTGTAGGGAAACTATCTCAGTGTCTGAAAGAATTTACAAATTACACACATGAATACATACATACTGTACATACATACTGCACATACATACATACATACATACATACATACATACATACATACATACTCAATAATTAAGCATGCAAAACATTACTGCCAAAAAAAGACTGCAGGTAACTTACACTATTTTGAATTTGAAGGTACTTCAAATATTCATGATCATGGGGTAAAGTATTAAACAAAGACCCAATCATTTAATTATCGCTGACTACATTCATATTCCTTGGGCATGCTTCTGATATTTTATCTTGCTATTTATTTTCTCACTGAAATGTGAGTAATTAATTTTAGACTCCCTTGAGCCTATCACAACAGCCTTGGGAAGCAGATAACAATCTACAAGAGGAAAACTATGTTGTCAAGATAATTTTACTGCAGCCTGATGTTTCTTGTGCTATTCTAGTAAAGATCACTCCATTTCACACACATAAAAATGTATAGACAATCAATCTTGCACACTGGCTATTTTCGGCACTTCTTCCCTTCTTATAATGCCCTAGGACACCTCAGCATTAACTTATGGCATGGAATGTCAGCTGTTTGCATGCTTAAGATTCTAAAAAGTGAAATAAAATTGCCCATCAACTGCAAGGACAAGAGTTTTCCCTTTAAGTTGTATTTATCATTGAAAAACTACTTCGTTGGTTATTGGACTGTTTTTTTAATTAACTGCTACTAATTATCCGCTATAATGGTGAAAATGGATAGATGATAGATAGATAGATAGATAGATAGATAGATAGATAGATAGATAGATAGATAGATAGATAGATAGATAGATAGACAGACAGACAGACAGACAGACAGACAGACATGATAGATAAATAGATATGCAATGAAATGTTCATTGTCTTCTTATAGTTTCATTTTAAGCTTTTTGTCCTCACAAATAAAATGTAAATGTAAATTGATAAATAACCATCTCTAAGCAGCAATTCATCACATTGGCTGTTTAGCATCACCAAGATTTTCCTTATTGGAAATCCTGGCAGGGATCAATAGATAATCAAGAAAAACCTTATTATTGGGATGGAAGCCCCAAAGCTATATATAATAAACTGGTAAGCCATCCACAATCATATGGTTCAGTTGGGCAGCTATAGAAAATGAATGAATGAATGAATAAATAAATAAAATAAAATAAATCCATAAAGCTTTTTTTCTCTCTCCCCCCTATCACCACAATCTTTCTCTGGCTACAAAAAAAATATACCATTTTTTTGACTTTAGCTCCTGGTTGTGCTCAAAATACATGCTCCCTGATGAAGACTCTAATCTCTTTCAATTCAGATCCATTTATTCTGAGACTTTCTTTAAAATTTTATCTTTTTCAAATAAATAAATAAATAAATAAATAAATAAATAAATAAATAAATAAATAAATAAATAAATAAATAAATAAATAAATAAATAAATACCAAAGCCCTCAACAATCTGAAATTGGATTTCTTTCTCTGTGTTTCTCTCACTTGTCTTTCTTTCTTTTTGGTGAGTGAGAACCCCACCTGTAGCCAGTCATACAGGTGTATCTCTATTGATTCCAGGCGGAGCAAACAGCTTAAATCTATGCACTTAATTATATTTCTTCTGTGCCATGAAGAGTATCATGCATTTGCTTTGTATTCACAGATTGACGATTTCTTCACTGCTCTGAAATGCTTTGAAAAGTGAGATAAAAATAATGCAGCCGGCGCAAAGCTTCAGGGGGTGTTTTGATTTAATGATTCTTCAAGTAATGCACTGTTTTGAAACTCCTTTGTGAAGCCGTATGTCCCCATCCACCCCATTTCTAAGGAGTGAAATGAAGTTGGCACACTTCCTTAGTGCACCTCCAGTATTTTAAAAATGGAGCCAAAGCACTCAGTCTAAAGTGACCCTGCCACATAGTCTTATTGTACAAATGTGATGGTAATAGTGTCTCTTTCGGGAACAGCATTAGAACCCAGCTTGGTGGATAATTATTATGGAATAACTGCATCCCCCATTGCTCTCCTACATTGAACACTGATCTCTCTAATTAATCAGGAAAAAGGATCTTTAGAGTCATAGTGGATAGCATAACAAAGATGTTGACTCCGTGTATGACAGCTGTGAAAAAAAAAAGGTAAATGTTATGCTAGGGATAATTAGGAAAGGGACTGAAAATATAGCTCATTGTGGTGCTCTCATGAAAATCTATGGCATGCAGAAATTCTGTGTACAGCTTTTGTCATAATCATACATGGCACAGAGAAAGTGGATAAGGAAAATGTATTTTTCATTCTGTCACAATTCTGTGCCAGCAGCCATTCAATGAAGGCAATTAAAGAGAAATTTAAAACAGACCTTTTTCACACAGAATATAGCTAACCAGTGGAATTCACTGCCACAAGACATGGTGTTGGACATTGACTAGAACAGTTTTTAAAAGGGTATTGTTTAAATTCATGGCAGATAGCTGTGTTATCACAAGGTTTGAAGAAGCACATCTCCCAACAGTAGTTGCAGGGGGGAAATGTGGGGAGGATGGCTATGGAGCTTTTCAATCACCCAGGTCATGGTTGTCCCAAAGGTGCTTTTTCCAAAAGGTAATTGGACTTTCTTGGTTTTTTTTTTTTTTGAAAATGTTTTTCTTCTCAATTCTGAAGAACTGAAGAAGCTTCTTGGAAGAAAAGCAAAATGTTTTCAAAGAACAAAAACCAAGAAAGTCCAGTTACCTTTTGATAAAGCCCCGTTGGGATAACAGGTGAGAGATTTTGCAAATATCCCAAAGAGATCTGGTTGGCCACTGTGAGAAACAAACTGCTATATTAAAAAGGGCTTTGCCTCGTAAGTACTTATTATTCATTTCATGACTTAGCAGTAGTAGAAGAAGCATCTGTAGTACAGCTATCATCTGAATTTCCTTAAAGCCGATACTTGGCCAGAGGCATATTGGAAAGAAAGAAAGCTCTTTGAAGTACAGATTTGGCATCTACTGCCACTCTCTGCTGCTCATCATCTTTTTACTCTGTAGTAAAGAGAGGGTAAAAGCATCAAGGCAAGCTTTGAACTGATACAATCCTGATCCCTGTGCTCTGGAATACTCAGAAATCATAGACATACATAAATGTTTGAACCATATTTATGGATTATAGTATTTGTATTCTTTATATTTGAAATGATAGTTTGGTTTCTAAGATGAACTTGGGAAAAATTGATCATGAAAGTCATTCCCCAGAAAATGCAATGCTCTAAGAATCGAATATTAGAAGAGTCCTGACACAAACACAGACTGTAGTCTTTATATAGCGTACTAATTCCCATCACTGCACTAATTTGAAATCATACTTTTCTTTTAGTAACTTTTTAAAAGAAAGGCTGTAGTCCAGGGCTACATCGTTTCAGTCAGCCCAAGGGCCACATTAGGATGCAGCATATTCAGAACTTTGTTTCAAAATTAAATGAGATCAGGGTCAGTAGGTTTCAGACAATTTTAAGGAAGAAAATAGAAATATATTTTGCCCATGAAACCTCTCATGTCTCCCAAATGCATACACGCCAGAGGTGGTATTCAGCAGGTTCTGACCAGTTCTGGAGAACTGCTAGTGGAAATTTTGAGTAGTTCAGAGAACCGGTAAATACCACCTCTGACTGGCCCCGCCCCCATCTATTCTCTGCCTCCTGAGTCCCAGCTGATCGGGAGGAAATGGGGATTTTACAGTATCGTTCCCCTGGAGTGGGGTGGGAATGGAGATTTTACAGTATCCTTCCCCTGCCATGCCCACCAAGCCACACCACGCCCACCAAGCCACACCCACAGAACCGGTAGTAAAAAAAAATTGAATCCCACCACTGATACACGCATTATAAAAGGGGCTCAGATCTTCGTTCATACTCAGTCTGGGATTCAAGAAGCAACAACATCTCTGCCTGTAGAGTGCACCCAACATACCACGCACCCTTCTTAGAGGACAAAGGATCCCACAACCCAGGAAAGGTACCATACTAGGCAGAAGGACCAATTACCAGAGCCTGACTTTAGCCTGCAATTCTCTCCATGACAACTCCCATATCCTCTTTTTGGGAAGGCCCAGTTTTATACCTTTTATCCAATATACAGCTGGGCCAATAGCCAAATTAAATTAATGATATTTGCATGTATCTATCTACAGTATCTATCTATCTATCTATCTATCTATCTATCTATCTATCTATCTATCTATCTATCTATCTATCTATCTATCTATCTATCTATCTATCTATCTATCTATCTATCTATCTATCTATCTATCTAATTTAGACACTGCCCATCTCACTATCCAAGTGTCTCTTGGTAGTTTACAGATAGAAGCCATAAATCCATTTAAATGTTTCATGTTAGTTTTGGATATCATATTATTCTTAAATTTATATACTTTTTAAAGTCTTGTTCATTTTGTTGCCATTAGATTTTTTTTTAAAGAGGCAGATTGGTCTTAATGAGACCTTTTACTTGTGCATGTACACTCCTATTTTTTAAGATTTCTTTATGGGTTTGTTTATGCACTGAATAGTAGAGGATCACTTTGTGTACTTCTTGCCTGTTTCCTCAACCACATTCTCTGCAGAGTCTTCTAATACAGAGCAGATATCTACTTTTATCCTACATTCCCCCCCCTCCCCTAAAACAGCCTGTTCTAAACTTGTGTTGAGGTATTGGCCCACAGACCCTCAAATTTGGAACTACTATAAGCTTCAGTCAGGTAAATTGTTTAGGATTTTTCTTGAAAAAGCAACTGTAGTTCTGTCTTTTGAATTCCAAGAACCAACTATAGCTAGAAGCTTCAAGTACAAGAAGTGTCTGGAGTCTATTTCTTAATGGTATGTTATCAAGCACGAGGAGTTTTCAAACTTTTTGTTAGTGAAAAAATTCTCAAAATCCCCAACTAAGAGGTAAAGCTCTAGTGTTATAAATTTTGCTGCTTTTAAATGAACTTCCCTCTCTTAATTTGTCATGGAACCCCATCAAGTCCAAATGAAATGTTAGGATTCCATGGAGAAAATGTTGGCATACCTCACACTTATTATACAAATCATGCCTAGCTGTATAAGTTAAAGGTGTTTTCATTTAAAAAAAATGATTTGCAGAAGATGAAAGGAACAAAAGAAACCAGAATAGCACACCTGCAGATATATAATAACCATTTCGCGGTTATTATAGCAGCTCAACCAAATTGTAGCTATAGAATTCAATCAAAGAAATGTTAACCATAAGAAAATCTTACTGACCTTAAAACTGACTTACAGCTGGTATGCATTTTGATGTGTAACCTTAATGAGATAGACCTTTTGTCGAACCCGAAAATTGACATGTGTGTAGCCATTTTAGTTAGCTCTACATTATACTCACTTAGTCCTTCTTCTCTTTTCTTTCTCTCTCTATATAAAGGGGGGTTTTCAGGCTTGCCACATTCTTAAGGTTGGGAGGAGGGAATAGATAGTGAGGATTGTTTTGGTTAGGTGACATTCTTTCCCATGGGAACAGAAGCTGTCCCTTCTGAGAGTGGAAAGTGGAGTTTGAAGACACCTGGCAATGTTGATTTTACTCTTATTGGGGAATGTGACTTTTGTGGGATGTTTCTAATTTACAATATTATGTGGTGTAATTCTGGGTTGTGTCAGATCTGGAATTACAACAGACTTTGCCAATTTGATGTTTGCCTAAATAAAAAGAAATTTGTTTTGGAAGATGGATTTTGCTTGTTTCTTTTTTAAATGGGTTTCATCACTTGGAAACCTGACAGCTTTTTGATTATGAAATTTAGGTTGTTTTGATTTCAGAACATCAAGACTTACAGTTTTGGGTTTTTTAGTTTTCACTGCTGTCCATTCTCAGACATTTTTATTCATATGATTTTTTCACTGCATTTTTTTTCCTTCAGTTTGACACTTTTTTTAGCAACTTATGCCTAGATGGTAAATAAAAGTTCTGAAGTATTCTATCATCTGGCCACACATGCACAATCTATTTTATTAGATTCTTGATTTTCAAATTGCTATTTTTGTTAAAAACATTTTCTTTGTACATTGACTAATAGTGCTGTATTCGGTATGAGGCAATGTTTAATATTCAGAATTGGTTTTACTGCAGTGCTTTTTATACAGTAAATCTTTATGCCATTACACAATTTTCTCTCTTTTACTCTTTTGACTTGAGAAGTGTAGCATTTCAACTGGAGAATTTTAAAAAAGGAAGTGAAAATAATCACCACAAGTTTGTTTTGTTCATATTTTTATTAGTTTAATAAAATATAAATTACAGAAATTCAAGGAAAAATGAAAACAATGGGAAAATAGGAGAGGAAAAGGGGAAGAGGAAAAAGTGTAAAGCATTGATTTCCGACTCCTTTTGGCACAGTAGAATAAGGTAATAACATACAACCTCAGCTTTTTACTTTTACATAATAATATATACCATCCATTTCTATAACAACAAACCTATCTAATCAGCAAAACCCAAAGACAAAGTTTCATACTTATAGCCAATACTCTGTTTAAACAATAGCAGATGGGCATCTGCCATTCTTTAAATAAAATATTGTTTATATGGCAAGGGGCAAAAAACCAAGAATTAGATATAAATTATTGCAAGATGCTAAGGAAAGAGGAAGTTTGGGTTTATCAGATTTGAAATATGTACTTCAATGCCTGTTGCTTGGTTTGCCTAAAAGAGGGGTTGACTCTCCAAAATAAGCGGTTACTTGAGCTGGAGGGCCTTGATTTAAGATTTGGATGGCATGCCTATTTATGGTATGATAAGGTTAATGTAAATATTGATTTCAACAACCAGTTTGTTAGACACACCATCCTAAGAGTTTAGAATAAATATAAACTAAGGTTCTCTGCAAAGATGTCCCTTTGGGTGTCACCCCGTAAACTCTTTTTAGAAAAGGAATGGTGGCAAGGGTAGACTGATGGACTTAAGGCCAAATAATATTTTTTTAATTATGGTGACCCATCCTCAAAATCTAAAGAGCAGTTGGATTTAGAAGGATGCATTTGCCATTAGTTTACATATTTACAATTAAAAGAAAGGTTTGAATTAGACCAAAAAAAGATATGTTTGATTTTGTAAAAAAATGATTTGGAAATTCTTTTGTGTGATAATGATAAACATTACTGCTAAAGTTTAAAAATTGCTATTGAAACTGAACTTGAAGACTAAGTCTGTGAAGCATTATATGATTCAGTGGGCAAAGAATTTTGGATGTAATATAATGCTTGAACAATAAGAAAACATGGATGAAAAGTTTAAATTTTACATTAAATTATAATTGAAAAGAAAAAATTTATATGGATGATGTACCATTGGTAACTAATACTGGACAAATTGTCAAGAATGTATAAAGGTACTTCAAATGAATGTTGGAAATTTAAATGTAAAGAATGAACTTTTTACTATTTATGGTGGACATGTGATAAAGGAAAGAAATATTGGAGTAGGATTTACATCTTAATGCTGAAGATTCTTAAAGTGAATATGAAGATAAAATTAGACTTTTTTTGGGGGGGCTTAATAAAGAACTTGGGAAAAATGGAAAATTGATGTTATATATGCTGACAGCAGCAAGAATATTTTCCTTCCAGGCCCAAATGCCCTGCTCTAGGATGAGTTGGGAATGGGGATTTTGCATGATCATTACTGTGAGGTGAGTTGGGAATGGGGATTTTGCATGATCATTACTGTGAGGTGAGTTGGGAATGGGGATTTTACATGATCATTCCTGTGGGGTGAGCTGGGAATGGGGATTTTGCATGATCATTACTGTGAGGTGAGTTGGGAATGGGGATTTTACATGATCATTCCTGTGGAGTGAGTTGGGAATGGGGATTGTGCATGATCATTCCTGTGGGGTGAGTTGGGAATGGGGATTTTGCATTATGATTGCTCATAAGTAAGTAGGAACTAGTAAAAGAGGAATGGAAAAATCCCTATCTGTAGATCAGCATTTTTCAGTCTTGGCAAGTTTAAGATGGGCGAACTTCGTGCTGCCTGGGGAATTCTGGGAATTGAAGTCCATGCATCTTAAAGTTGCCAAAGTTGAGAAGCATGGG
>QLTV01000967.1:3094631-3110352 GCA_003457575.1 Thermophis baileyi
AGGCAGAGAAATGTTTTTCTGGACCCCTCCCTCAAATGTTCTTTAAAATACAGAGTTTCCCAGCATTCCTTTAGGAACCTCCAACATGCAAACTGTGGTTACTCATCCTAAAATGAATCCTCTTTACCTGGAGCTTAAAATTTTGCTGTTTGCTGGGGAGGTGTGTAGCTAAAAGTCAGTCTACATTTAGTGTACATCTGACTCTGGGGATATTTCTTCATAACCAAACAAAAGTGTATTTTCTGTGCAGTTCACACCCTTGCTCGCTGGATCTGGATGTCACAAAGCAAAGCCCACATTTTGCAATTAACCCCCATGCCCCGTTTTGGCTGGCAGAGTGCTGCAGGAGGCTGAGTGCTGTCATGACCCTGGCCACGCATACCCTGGCCACGCCCACCCACCCAGTCATTAGGGCAGAAAACCAGTTGTTAAATTATTTGAATCCCACCACTGAATCTTAGATAACGCAGGATTCTACCCCACAAAGCATAATGTGTGACTTTATGATTACAGACATCACTGAAGGCAATTAAAAGTAAAAGCAAGTAACAGAGATTAAAACTGAGCCAGATTGCTCACAGATTTTGAGCCAAATGACTCACAGACTTTGAAATTATTTGCAAACCATTTCCTCATTCTTCCAATACAATGTGTCCTGATGTTAATTCAGTATCAGTGTTATTTGGTATAATAATGCTTTAATAGTATACAGATAGATAGCCCTACTGATAAGAGCTCTTTTCCATGATCTCTAAATAGACAAATCACATGCAAGAAAACCAAGGAAATATCATTATGCATGTCAAACTATTCTAGGATGGGATAAATGACCAGTTGTTATTTTAAAAGAACCATATGGAAGGAAAAGTAACATTTAACCACAAAAGAAGAAAGCATGCATTACACAATAAGAAATGGGTATACTGGGTTATACTCATTTACAAGTACTACAAGCAACAGATTTCACATCTGCTCAAGTGGAAAATATCCAACAATCTTTGCTGAATAAATGTTTCTCTTTATCTGTTGGCCTCCTCCACTTACTGGATGTAGGATTTTTAGTCCACAATACAATTATTTATTTCATATTAAAAATCATTCCTTTGGGAGACAGATCAATCTCACAAGATATAAGTGAAATTATCCTTACTTAAAAGTTCAAAGGAAGAGTGAAAGGTCACTTTTTAATATCCATGTGAAAAACAATAAGTAGTGAGGGATATAAAAATAGAAAGGTGTGAAAGTCACAAGCAGCATCACCGAAAATCTCCAATGAGTAAAATATAGAAGAACAGCTGAAATTCTGAAAACACCTAAGATGTTACTGATCTTTTGGCTAAAACAGATCATCTCAAAGCTTGCAGGAAGAAGATATACATCAGAGACCATAGAAATCAGAAGTTATAAAGATTACAAGAGTATGTGTTCCATTTTTTAGAAAAAAAACCCCACAAACATTTAAATGATATTTCTAGCCAAACCCATTACTTACTAATTAAAAACAAATGAATCATTGTAACAAACATTCCCTGCTTGCTTCCATTGGATTTTGCAGGTTTTATTAGATATCAACTTTTAATCACAAGGTCAGAGGAAATGTTCCTTGGCTCTTTTCCTAGCTAGATTATATGTATTATATTATCCCCAAAAGGGGCTAGGATAAATCTTCTTTTGCCTCTTGCTGATTTAAACACAGTTCGTCAAGTAGTCACCATTTGAGGCAGAGGAATGCTAATTGCACAGCTGTGAAATAGCTGTCAGTCTTTTGAATGTTGGTTGGCATCAGGCAATATGTCAGAATAGGTTTCATGAGGCAGATGACAAAATTTGAGGGAGACAAAACTTAAGGAAATTCTTTGCTAGCTATAGGCTGCATAACCCTATATAACCATAACCAGAGGTGGTATTCAGCCGGTTCAGACCGGTTCGGGCGAACCGGTAGCGGAGATTTTGAGTAGTTCAGAGAACCGGCAAATACCACCTCTGGCTGCCCCCGCCCTCCTGCCCCCGCCGTTCCCTGTCCTATATTCTCTTGTTTTTTAGCTCAGCTGATTCATGCGGCAGAGCGGATTGCCGCACCTCAGCTGAGCTAAACAACAGCTCAGCTCACCAGTGCTGACATCAAGGGCGGTCTTTGAGTGCACATGCAAAGCGCGCTCTCATAGAACCGGTAGGAAAAGATTTGGAATCCCACAACTGACCATAACCCTAAAGTTGTAGGGTTCTTTTCCCCCTCTCAGGAGCTTGTTTAAGAGTGACCATACATCATGAAATAATTTTCTCTCTGGAAGCTCTGAGGAGGGGGGGGATCAGTGGCCAAGATACTGGATTTTACATCCGTATTAATGACTCTCAATTTTTGCCCTGCGGCATGAGACTATTTTGGTGATTATGTTTACTATTCACTCATCCATTCCTCTATAATAAAAGGATATGTTACCTGTATTTCCCCAAGTTATAGAGCTGGCCAATTATTTGGATAGCTATTAAAAGGAGATTAGACTGATTAACTCTTTTTAAAATATATCCTTGCCAGAATCTATTTCAGCAGCAGTTATTGCAAGTTCTATATCAGAAGCTAATAATAAAGAAAATTAAATGATTAGAGAGCATTAAGCATGCTTCAAAATCACTGAAATATTCTGAAATTAATTATAGATCTCCAGTTACTAAAATTATGATTTATAGCAATTGCTCGGAAAGTTACCAAATTAAACAGAAGATTCATGAAAAATATTCCAGTGTGGGCAGTGCTGAGCTTCAGGATTTAGTGATTTATACATCTAAATCCATATGACTGATTTCCTGATGTTTTGCTGGCTACTGTGGTTTCTTTAAATAATAAATCAATAAATTATTATGCTAATGTTGGCTTAATGTAGGTATCAAGTGAAGATCTGACTGTCAGGTTCTGGATGCACGGGGCAAGAAAACACTCGACAATCAAAGGAACAGGATTGTAGCTATTTATCTTCAGCATTCTGGCACATACTCACAATCAATCAGGCAATGAAATGAAATGTTGTCAGCGTCGGTTTGTCAGTGCACCCACCATCACTTTTAAACTACCATGCTCCACCCTGTGTGTCTGCCCACCAGCACCCCCCCCATTAAGCAATTAGTCCGGCACAAGCCACGATTAGGAGGCTAACTTCTCTCACCACGCATGCATAACAACAACGTGCATGTGTGGAACAGCCGCGCCTCTCAGCTGGGCTGTCTCCTGAGCGTGCCTCTCAGCTGGGCTGTCTCCTGAGCGCGCCTCTCAGCTGGGCTGTCTCCTGAGTGCGCATCGCAGCGTGCCTCTCAGCTGACAAGATGGTGACGCCCTTCGCAGCAGGACACGGGAGACAGCGGCAGACTGTCTTTCTTTCTTTCTTTCTTTCTTTCTTTCTTTCTTTCTTTCTTTCTCTCTTTTTGCCCTGTTCAAATCTGCTATTTTTGCTTATATCATTCCCTTGAAATTGTAAAGAATTTGCTCATCCTTCTGTAATCAAAGAGGTTTAAAAGGAACACATCTCATCTCATGCCTTTTGTTGCTGGATTATTTTCTTTATCTTTAGAAATGATCAGAAAAACTTAAAGTGACTATAAACAAAAAAAGAATGTCTGTCTATCATCTATCTCTTTTTATCTATCTGTTTGTCTGTCTGTCTATCATGTATCTATCTCCACTCAGAAATAATGCAGGGTTTTTTTCATTCATGGGTTTGACATGGTTCATTCTTTTCTTTTCTGTATTTATTTTTTTCTACAGCTTTTTTTTTCCAGGAAAAATAAAAAAAATAAGTATTTAATGAAATCTTACAAACAGCATTGATTTTGTAGTGTTAGGTTTAATAATTTTTTCATATAATTTCTTCACAGTGTAGACCAGTCAAGTCAAGAGATTTGACATGCTTAATCCTGTCTGGGATTGCGGTACAATTCAGAATGATTTCCCCCAATTAACTGAATTGTGGTATTTTCCCTGAGTTTTGTAGCTTTGTAACTATCACAGATCACAGTAATGAAGTTATGGGCTTTGTTGAAAAGTTCCCAAAATTGACAGCTTATGACTTCCTTCATTAGATCTTTGCTATACCAAGCATAGCATCTACCAAGGAGGAAAATAACATCACATGAGTCATGACACTGCTGTGCAAACAAGGACATACATTACATCATTCACTTCATGATGTGACTGATACATTTTATATAATGCACATCATTTGCATATGGATGCCATGATACATATTAAAATATTGTGGCTTCTACTTGATGAATGTGCTGCCTAGGTCATTCTGTAGTTCAAACACTAGCCCAAAAGGAAATTATATGGTAACAGAGCAGTTAATTACTTTTTCCTCTGAAGTAATGTAACTAAACTGCATTAGGTAGGGTCAAAGTCAAAAGTACATTGAAGCTAATGGTAGGCAGGAGAACATTAGCAAAAAGTTGATGTAAACCATTCCTGCCCTTCTGTTGCCATTTTTTCCCCCTTTCTCTTTCTGACCTCCATATATTGCTGCTTTGCCCATCGCTTCTCCTTGTAGGAAGGACAAATTACTCTTACCAAAGATCTAAGTTGATCGTGTGTTTAATGTTTTTGAAATTAGACTGACAGACACAGATGGCAAGAAAGAAACAGATTGTCCCTGAATTTTAAAATGTGGCTGTAGAAAAAAAAGTAATCTACTCCTAAAATAGTGCAGGAAACTCTAGAGTTTCAGAAATGGTCCAACAAATTTCAAGTGGTTTAAGAATAGTTTAATCCATCTCAGTCTCTGGAGTAAGATTTGGGTGGTGGGGAGCTCTGTTTTTACATAGTCTCTCATGGGAAAAAACAGAATGACCATAGAGTAGAGGAAAATAGAATTTGTAGCTGGATTTTTATGAGGAATAAAGCATACAATTTCCATGGAAAACATTGGTGGAGTATTCATGCTATACTCCTTTAAAATCTATTTTTGTACTTTTTAAATAGATTATCTGTAGCTGATCTTTTAGGGCAGAATGTGATTAAATTTTCAGTAATAATGGCCCCTTCTGTTGGGAACTATCTTGCCAGAACTCAGAAACATACATAGAGGAGAATTTTTGCAAAAAGAAAGGAAGTGCATGAAGCTGATTACTAGAGTCTACAGCACAAATATAAAGACTCATTTGGATTTTCTATTTCCATGAAGCTTTTGTTGAAAATAAAGAAAACATGGGTACTAATTTTAGCCAATGTCAAACTGGCTGTCTATGTCTCATCTTAAGAGCAATTGCTTCAATTTGACAAACATTAGAAACATAACTATTTAAAATAATAATTCAAAATATTAGAGATAGGAATATATGAGAACTGTCTGACTGACATTTAGAAATCTGGTAATGGTACTTAGCATCTGCCTGAAAGAAAACTAGTTTAAACTGAACCGTTTATGAATAAAGCTGCCATTTGGGCATATGCTGCTTCTATTTAAAACTGCTCTTTCCATGTTTATACAGTCTGGAGAGGAAAGGAAGAGAAGTGGAAAGTTTCTGAGTCTTTTAAAACAAGTTAAACTTCATTTCATTGGCACAACATTTAAAATTCTTCTGTTTCTATATTTCTGCCATTTGTGATTCTGTAATGGACATAAACAAACAACCATTATTTTTATTCACTGAAAAGCCCATTAATTAGAAATATCAAAATAACCTTTTGACTTAAAACTTTGAACAATGTAGTGTGTCAAATCTAAGGATAAAATTGCAGTCTGCTGACAGTTGGGCTTGGCAATTTTTACCACTGTCAGCATGTATAAATATACACAGCTGTACAAGTAAAATAATATTGATGCTCTTTAAGGAGTATGTCAGGCAGAATTATACAATAAAGCAATGCTTCATGCTGTAATGCTGTCCTAGAAGTTGATGATAAGATCTTATTTTATTGAGCCTGGGTTGAATACAAATATAGCCCAAATTAAAAGCAAGACATTGACATCAGTTAGAAAAACAGACTATTGTAGAAGTAACATCCAATATATTGATTTCAAGTTTTTGACAAAACACAATTAAGTCTGGATCCAACCCATTGCTATTATTCAGGTCAGTTGTTCCTGTCCCCTTCTATTCTGCTTTCTCCTCTCTCCTTCTATTCTGTTTTCTCTTCTCCATGAGTCCCTTTCCCTCTTAAAATTTTCCCTTTCCAGAAGCCCTTCTGCCTTTGTCCAGTCTTAGGTGTCCTTCTACCTCATCTCTTTTTGGTCTTCCATTTACCAAGCTTCTCTTGGTTTAGCCCCATATTCCTGGGACATACAGAAACAGAATTGATGCAGAGTGCAAGGCTGAGCCTGTTGATGTTGGTCTGGAACAAGTTTCTATTATAGATACACAATTTATTGAAATAATGCATAGGATTGTATATATCTTTCAGTACATGTCAGATGAAATACTAAAACTACATTAGTGCAGTCATGTAACTTTAGGCACATCATTTCAGATATGAATTTAAGCAGAGTTAGTCTGCACTAGATTTAGATGCTTGAAAAAAAAGATTCCTTTATAATTTCATGTGCAGAAATTAACGGTTCCAGATTGAATATTTAACAATCATTTTAAGATGTATCCTTCATTGCACCTGGAGGCAATAGGTTGTTTTATGAGCACAGAATCTATTACAAGATGTACAAGTTTTATTGGTACTTTATTGGTATCCTAGGCAGAACAGTTGCTTAGGCAAATTCCTTATTTTGTCTTGGTAGAATGGCTGAATTAAGAAACAAAAAAAAAAAAAATCAAACCATAGACTTCTTCATTTTTATGTGAATATTAAGCTGAACTATTGTTTTTGCCTTTTTCGTTATTAGGATGATATCCAAGTAGATTTACTAATGTTGGTTCATAAGCAAAGATCCAATTAAAGTTCATGTTATACATTCAAAGAAATCTCTCTCTCTCTCTCTCTCTCTCTCTCTCTCTCTCTCTCTCTCTCTCTCTCCCTCCCTCCCTCCCTCTCCCTCTCCCTCTCCCTCTCCCTCTCCCTCTCCCTCTCCCTCTCCCTCTCCCTCTCCCTCTCCCTCCCTCCCTCCCCTGCCAAAGCAGAGTTATTCTAAGCACCCGACTCAAATGCCTTGGGCTGCAGCCAGATCTTAGTGTGTTGTGAAAGGCTAGCAAGGCTGGGGTCTTCCAAATCCCCAGAGCAATGTTGTTCCATAGTTGCCACTGGAAAGCATGATTCCAGCATCCCCAAAATGGTGTTGTTTGATTAAAAGGGAGCTGGAGCATTCCTTCTCTACTAGATCTGGTGGGGAGAAGGGAGAAAGGCCCCACATATAGTCTGGCGTGATACCATGAAGAGTTTTATAGGTGAAAACTAGCAGCTTGAATTGCATGAAGAGTCTATTGGGAGCCAGTGTAGCTTACAAAACAATCATGTTATATGTGCTAATCGGAAGCATTAAATCTTCACATACTGGACTAGCAACAGATTGCAAGTGCTCTTCGAGGGCAGCCTCATGTACAGTGCATTACAGTAACCCAAATGGGAACTGGCTCAGGCATGAGTCTCCATGAATAAAGCCTCCCGGTCCATGGATGGATACAATTGGTGTATAAGATGAATCTGTACAAAAGTTCCCCTGACCACAGTTGTCACTTTCTCACTGAGCAGGAGCCAAGAGTCCAGAACAACTGCTAAATCATACACCAATTTTGACTGGGGAAAATGCTGAGTTTTCTAACTGTGTTTCCCATGCTCAGTTAAAGATGGAAAATTCCAGAGCTAGCAGGAGGCAGCTTAAAACCAATTCAACCAGTCAGTTTTTGCAGGGCTCAGCTGAAGCCTATTCTCCCCCATCCAGATGCTCAAAGCCTCTACACGTCGGGGAGACCTTGACAGTATCTCATGGTCAGCCCTGGGTGAAATTCTACCTTTGGATTGGGGAATCTGCATTATTATTATTTAATATGGGAAATATTTATAAGTGGCTATAATTTTTTGTTTTATGTATGAAGGAAAAGCTTATACATTTTATCAGGTAATTATCATCCAAATTTCACAAAAATTTGTTTAGGGTCTGTTGATCCACATTCCTTAAAATCTGTTTCTTAAAAGTCACCACTCTCTTTTTTTCTTTCTTTCTTCCTTACCAAAAGAAAAATGAATTTAGTAGACAACAATTAAAAGAATAAAATATGCCAAATTTGATAGTCAGCAGAGGTTTCCAGACTGTGTTCCCTTAAATTCTAAAATTACCCATAAAGTTTTTGCCCAAGGCACATTGAAATGAATTTGGACATGAAAATTGTTCCTAGAGTAACAAATATCTGTGGACAAAATTACAGGCAAGTAGAGTTGTTTGTTTTTCTTTTTGTGTGTGTGTGTGCGTGTGTAGGTGATAAAGAATATTGCTGCTCTTCCCTGAACATGATAAAGCTGACTTTCAAGGGAGAAAGTGAAGAGAATAAGTAATCATGCATCATTCCTTTAACAGAAAATAATCTTTTCTTGCGTTATCTTGAGACCTGAAATAGAGAGAGATCCATGTCAGATTCAAAGCATGTTGGCCTGTGTTGCTTTGGAATTCCTTTGTATTTATGTGTCAAACTTCCTTCATACAACTGAGGCAGGAAGATACCTAATCCAAGAAACTAGTTTGAAAATAGCTTTGATCATGAATGCTTATTAGAGAGAAAATATAAGGTGACACTCTTAGAATTGACATAGTGATTTCCTTTCAGATGAGATATCTATTTATAAGCTATTAGGGGACATCAACCCTTGATTCTTTCCTCATATACTTAGATTCTTTCTAAGTCTGAGAACTTAACTCCCACACCATGTTATTCAAAATCATATCTAAGTCTAGGCCTTCTAGCATGATTTGTAGTCCTAGTAGGAAGACTAATCAGTGTGTGGCACAACAATTTAGTTACCCCATGCTTGCATGAATTTTGGAGGCTGTGCTGGCCATGTGAGAATGGGAAGTTATACCAGCAATTTTTATGCAGCTCTGGGGTCCCTAAAAATCATATGAAAATGAGACATGCTTCTGCGTAGGTTTTGGAGACTGCAGGGGCCATGGAAGAGCATTTGTCAAAATTTCTTCAAGTATGAAGTTTGTGCAAACCAGAGCAGCCTCAGGTAAGCTGCAGGGACATGTCAACAGAAAGAGAACATTGTCTGGAAGTAAGCAGTGTGCAGTGTGTAGCATTGAGCTGTGGGGGGCAATTATGTTATTACACAAGGTTCACACACCTTGTGGAATGGCACAAAGTGGCCTTTTTGAGTAGTAGCAGTGGTGCTAGGGATGAAGTCAAGGTCCAGGCCTTGACTTAAGGCCCAACCTCAGAGCTGCTGTTCAGGGTGGCCTAGATGGCAGGTTAGATAGGGAATCAAGTTACACATTTTTTGAATTTTTGACACACCAATCCTATCACTGGTCTAGGTCCTCTAAAACATGCTTTTTCTTCACTCATTAAAACAGTCTTTTTGTCCCCTTGAACTTATAATTTACCCTTCAGGGGAAAAAATATATAGGCTCATACATTTTTGCCAAGATAATTTAATTTCAGAAAAATGTAGTTAATTCTCTAAAATTTATTTTTCTCTTTAATTCCTACTAATAAATATTAAACAAATTCTGTAATTACATTTTTAGAAGAATATATACAGGGCAATTATTGTGTGCCCACAAGGGCTTATGTTATTTTATGAGGCTTGTAAAGTGCTGGGTATTCTTTATTCTACTGGTATAATATGACTTTCATAACAGCCAGCTGTACTGAAATAACTAGTTTCCATGAGAATTTGCCTTAAATAACCTTACTCCTTCACGTGTTGTTTGCTGTATTGAGGTGCCAGTGTTTTAAACAGACAACTTCCAAAGAAATAAGCAGTGATGAGATTTTTCAAAGCCACTCAATAAAAGAGCCAGTATTTTAAGATGGAAAGGCCTAATTGCTCCACATACCCAGAATGAATATAAGTAACTCAATAATGATGCAATCTGCTGCTTGTCTGCTGACCAGGAAGTCTAATTAAATCTTTCTTTCTCCTACAGAACCAGGTAATGTGGCCAATATTCCTTCCACTTTAATGAAGTGATTTTTAAACTCAGTCCCTTAACTTCTATGACTGACTAGTGTGAGATAAATACATTGTTAATAATGAGAACTTGCCATAGATACAAGTATATATGGATCAGAGGTGGTATTCAGCCGGTTCGGACCAGTTCGGGCGAACCGGTAGTGACGACCTGAGGGTGGGCCCGCCTGCCCACCTGCCCGCTCTGGTGCTATGCTGTCCTATTTAGGGATGTTTTGAAGCCGTGTGCATGTGTGCAAGCCGCGTGCGTGCTCACATTTGCGAACCGGTAGGGAAAGTAAGTGAATACCACCTCTGATATGGATCTGCTCAAAATCTAAAGAGCATATGAATAATCTGGAATAAATGTTCATTTACTGATGATGGAAGAATAGATGGGTATGAGCATGCTTCATTCCAATCTGGACAACAACAAAAGTCCAGATGTCATTTCTTCAAAACTTAGCACTTTTGACTAAACCATCATTTTGCCATTGTTTGCCCCAATCAAAATATCTTGATTGACTACAAAATTGGAGGGAAGAGCAGAGGAAGATATCCTAAATTGTATCATATAGTCCATAACTTCAGCGTATTTTATTTTATTTATTTTATTATTTTATTTTATTTTATTTTATTTTATTTTATTTTATTTTATTATTTTATTTTATTTTATTTTATTATTATTTTATTTTATTTTAGTATTATTATTTTATTTTATTTTATTTTATTATTATTATTTTATTTTTTATTTTATTTTATTATTTTATTTTATTTTATTACTCAGGACATATGAGTATTTTTCTGGTATGTTATCTTGCATTCATAAATCTATCAAGACTACTGAATGATATGCCGCACAAGAAAGTTTATCCTAGGAAAGTATTTGGCATCAACTATCCTGGCACGATCATCTTCATCTCAATGCCACTTAGATGCAGCCAAATTTAGCTCTAGCAATAAGATGTGTATTTTATTTTATTTTATTTTATTATTATTTTATTTTATTTTATTTTATTATTTTATTTTATTATTTTAATTTATTTTATTTATATCCCACCTTTATTATTTTTTTACAAATACTTTAAAGTGGCAAAAATATCCAACACACCTTCCTCCTATTTTTCTCACAAAAACTACCCTTTGAGGTGAGTTGGACTGAGACTGACTAGCCCAAAGTCATCCAGCTGGCATTCATGAATAAGGTGGAACTTGAATTCACACTCCCACTTTCTAGCCTGGCGCCTTAACCATCAGACCAAACTGGCTCTGTTTGTTGTTTCTTGTTAAGACCTTTGCCCTGAGTATCTTTGGACCAGAATTAGCCACATACCTGTTTCAGGAAGAACTGGTTTAATAAAAAAAAAAAAACATACACCAGTACGTTCATCCCTTATATTTCCACACAACCCCTGCCAATCACCTACATTGCAATTAGAAAGAGTGTTACTTTTCTGCACAAACTAAAAGTGTGCATCAGTAGTATCCTAATCCTCCTAAAATTAAATGTCAGAAATTTGATAATTGCTGCAAATTTTATCAGATTCTGTTCCAGAAATAACAAAGAGACGAGTGACATTAAAAATACGGAATTTTAAAAGCTGTAGACTATCATCTCTTCATAGAGGTCATTGTTTTCTGTAACTTTCCTTCCTGTCCAAAAAAAAAAAAAAAAAAAAAATTCTAATTATTCTTTTTCTTTTTTCAACCATTTTAAGTCTGTGTTAAACCGTAAGAATGAGCTTGTATTTTTCCAAAGCATATAATAGATTCATGTGCACATCCCACTTGCTGTAGGATGAAGATACCTTATTAAGCATTTGTTAAGGACATGAATCTATAACATCCTACCCATGGCCTTGCTGCACTTCAGAAAACAGTTTTCCTGTGTCTTCTTATAGAACCAAACCCATCATATCAAGTTAAGGCTAAGGGCAGAAGTCTGCCTTGCTCCAAATGGCTGTGACTCTTATTGGGAAGCAAAAGTGTTTTGTTTTTTTTTTCCTTTTGGCACTGACAAACACATGGTGTTTGTCCAAGCTACTCCAAGCAAATGAGCCTGTTACTGCTGCTGCTTTAAATACAAGCAAAATACAGCCACAAAAATGAAGCAGAGCTGCAAAAAAACTGGGGGTCAAAAATAAACCTTTTCTGAAATGAGGAATGTTACCAAATGAGCATGGCAGCTGGTAGAGGAGGAGAAGGAGGAGAAAGCACCTTTATACATGTCTACAGCTCATGGACACCACTCCGGTTTCAAGCAAGATAGTGGGGCACTTGAAGAAACCCAGAACTTAAACACAATCCATATTCTGCTTACAAGAATCTCTCCAATGAATGGATATGCATTACCCTTACTAGTGGTGGGTTTCACTTACCTTTGCTACCAGTTCGGGAACAGGAGCGTGCACGCGCAACGCTTCTGCACCTGCGCAGAACCTTCTGCGTATGCGCAGAACATCCGTGATGACGTCCGGGCAGGTGGGCGGAGCTTCCCACCGCTGCTGCTACCGGTTCTCCCGAACCAGAGCGAACCGGTAGAAACCCACCACTGACCCTCACCAAGAATCAATTAGTCTGCCTGGCTTTAAATATCTGGATTTTTTGCTTGTTTGTTTGTTTTTCGCAGATACTGAGTATGGGAGTGTTTGACCTGCTGGGTGAGTTTTCTTTTTCTTTTTTCCTTCCCACCCTTATGGGTAGCTGTGTTGTTATTTTGCATTGTGGTTTTGTTTTAATTTTGTTTTATTATGTCAACCTTACGAATTTTTACTGTTACTGATCATGTACACTGCCCTGAATTATGCAAAGTTAATATATTAAAAATATGGTGTGTGTTTTTTTAAATTTATCTCCCATAGGAATACTGACCTTGTGAAAAGAATCGCATCTAAGAGCCTATATACCAAAAACCAATCAAACACAAAAAGGAGCTCAACTATCCCTTATAATAGCAACATGAGAAATGTATGTATGCAAAGCAGATGTTTTGCTGGTAAGCTAGGGTCCTTCCTAAATAATATGCATGCTAAGAAGATGCAATGCTGCACACCTCGTTCAAATAAAGGTATTTTAGAACATGTGGGGGCATAAACGTAACACCTGTCTGGAATTCTTTAAAGTCTGCACATCGTTTCCCAGAAGCACAGAGCAGCGGCAAAGGGCAGCAATACCATTCTGGAAAAAAAATGGAGATTTTGTGTGCCCTGGAACTCCTGTGCTGAACTATTTTCCAAACACTCCATGGTCCTAATACATAACAACAAAACAAAATCTACTGGGCTCTAAGAGGTGGACTTAAATCCTCTTAGTTCTACACATGAATTTATTTTGTTTTTCTTAAAGTAAAAACAGCAAGACTTATTCTGGACCAAAATGTTTCCCGGCAATAAACAAGAAAGCCAATTATGCTACTTTTACAGTCACCTCAAAAACAAGCCAATGTGTTGCACAGAGACTAATGTTCTCAACTGACTTCAGAAGAATGCATTCATAAATAAAAGAACAGGTGATCTGAATAAAAATGATGAAAGTAACTTCTCACCCACCTTTACACCAGCTTTTTCTCCATAGCAATGAGAATACAGAGGTAAGCGTTAATGAGAATGAAAGTATTCCTCAGTCTGCTGAAGAATTTAAGTGTTAACAGATAGTCTGCAGTTTTTTGTGAGTACAAAAACATGGCGAATGTACTTGAAAATGTCTCTAGGAGGTCAGGCAATTATATTTTACAATAAAAGAAAAGTATGTTTTAAAAATTGAAATTGAACATTATTTAATTTTGATTTTTTCCCCTTTTAAATTTGTATTAATTTACAATGCTCTTTGCATAGTATAAAGATGAAATACCTATTTTCTACATGTTCTTTTATTTTACATGGAAAATCCTTTGACAGCCAACTGCTCTTTCCAAAATGTCATGCAATAGATGAGGCAAAATAAATGCAAAGCACATGACATCATTTTTGTATTCATATTAAGAAGTATGAACAAATTATTAGGTTGATTGGTTTGCTTCCATGAACCAACGGAAGATGCTAAATCTAAAATGTGTGTGTGTGTGTGTGTGTGTGTGTGTGTGTATTTGCAATTTTATTAGACATTCATCTAATGGTGGGTATATATGCATTTGAGAACTTCACTATTATCATTGATAATTTCTATCTTTTATAAATTTATTACAGTTTTGCACCAAGGTATCCGAACTTGAAATAAGGAGGAAGCTCTTGACTGTGAGAGCTTTTAAGCAATGGAAAGAGGCTGCCTCCTGAAGTTGTAGATGCTTCCTCCCTAGACTTTTTCAATAAAAATATGCATAACCATTTGTCCAGGATGGTATGAGGATTCCTATACTGCAGGGGTGGCATTAGAAGACTTCCAAGTCCCTTCTAACTCTATGATTTAGTTATCAATCAATGAGTCAAACAAATAACAAATATATACAGTTGCCCATTTACCAGAAGCAACTCTGGTCAGCAAATAAGAAAAAATAATTACAATATAATGGGGGGGGGAGAGGAAATTAAACAAAAACAAACATTGAGTCCCTGATAACATTTACATTCATAGATCAATCGTACTGTGACAATTCCATCCACATCCTGCCCTTATTGTCAGGGGAGGAGGGGAGCCAAGTCTTCATTGCTTTTTTGAAGATCAAAATGGGCCAACCCTATCTTTGGGGAAGAGGCTATGCCACAAGGTAGGCACCCAACAGAAATGTCTTCAACACTCTGCTAGATGGCACTGTTTCAGAGAGGGGACCTGAAGCCCAACTTTTGTACCAGATCTGGAATGGGCAGAAATAATCAATGAGAGGCAGTCCTACAAGTAAGCTGGCCCATCCCATATAGGCTTCTAAAGGTGACAATCTCCAACTTGAATTGCATCCAGGAGTCTATTGGGATCATGTAATGGTGTAACATGAACGTATTGTGGTCCTCCCACTACTGCCTCCACCATTCATTCTGGACCATTTGCAGCTTCTAAATATCTTCAAGGGCAGCCCCATGTAAAGTGCTTTGTGTAGTCTAATTATGAAGTAACTAAGGCATAGAATGACTGAATGCCTCCCAGTCTAAGAAAGGGCACAATAGCAATAGCAATAGCACTTAGACTTATATACCACTTCATAGTGCTTTTACAGCCCTCTCTAAGCGGTTTACAGAGTTAGCATATTGCCCCCAACAATCTGGGTCCTCATTTTACCCACCTCAGAAGCATGGAAGGCTGAGTCAACCTTGAGCCGGTGAGATTTGAACCGCCGAACTGCAGCTAGCAGTCAGCTGAAGTAGCCTGCAGTGCTGCACTCTAACCACTGCGCCACCTCGGCTCATATAACTTGAGCAAAGGATGCATTTGTTTCTCTTGACTATGGCTACCATCTGCTCTCTGACCAGGAGCCATGACTCTAAGAGGAATGCCAGATTGTGCACCACATCTAATTGGGGGAGTGCATCTTGACTCTGTTGTAAGTTCCAAGCCCCTGGCAATCACTTGACCTCTCTCCAAGATAGAAATAACAAAACCTAACCTATTATATACAGTATACAGTACTTTGTGGTGCTGTCATCAGAGGGTGTTGGATTGTTTGTGTGAAGAACACTATTTTAATAACGGATAGGCTGTCTCAGATGAACGTAGTGTCATGAGGGCAAAGTACAAAAACATTGCAAGGGCATA
>QLTV01000967.1:3110791-3129192 GCA_003457575.1 Thermophis baileyi
ATTGTGGCATGAGTTGTTGCAAGTCAGGGACACAGCCCTAATCTGTCCTTTCCAGGTCATTCTGTAGTTACTAAAAGGTCACAGCAAATAGCGGAATATTCATTTTAATTTTAGATAAATTTGGAAGTCACGCCGACAACTCATTTTTTAAAGCCTGCTAAATTGCTAAGCCTTTTTCTTTAAATAACAGAGGTGGGGTGGGGGAGCATCCGGTATGGAAATATATTTCAATTGACCAATGAACCAAGCTAAATGGAAACTGTTTTGAAACTTGAAGACAAAGTCTTGCAACATGCCTGAAGCATTTTTTTCTGTCTGCTGCCCCTACTGTGCTATCCCTCCTCAGCCTCACCAAGACACCAGACTCATTTATCCACTCATATTAATTTATTGTGCAGAGGCATCACTTCAAAACTGAACCACAGATGGTAATATAATGCCACATTATTATGTGACAGACTCCTTTTTCTTTCAGATGAATTGGAACAGTCTTTATCTAGAAAATCAAAACATTGAATACCTACATTCTTTCTTTAGGCTGAATAAAGATAAACAGTCTTTCATACCCTCTGGGAAGCTATTCCTCGTTTTCTTTCTGAAAGTCTTGTCCTGCCTGCTTTATCTAACTGTCTGAACCGTGTTTTTTGCCTCTTTAAAAGTCCCTCAGTACAAGAAATGAAGTGTTACGAATAACAGCTTTGTAATTTCAATATGAGATACATTTTTCATTTTAAGAGGTTTATTATAAAGGTCACTGCTGACTGAATAACATGTGGAAATAAGATATTTAATAGAAGTGCAAAGAACTGCAACAGCTGTCTAAAACAGAAGACCAACAGAGGCAGCTAAGATCTTTTGAAGGACAGGCATGAAAGTTGCAGTTTTTAATGTAACACTCCTTGTAATAGCAGTTGGCTTGATATTTTCCCTTGTTATCAGACTTCAGAGACTCACTGGTGGTAGCTTTACTGGCTGTTTGCATTTAAAGGAAATTTTTAAAAGCTGATAAATCTCAAAGAAAATGCAGGCATAGCTGTCTTGTGAGAATGAAAGATTTAAAAAAAAAAAAGAATTCCTGCTGTACCGGGGCTGCCACTGACAGAGCTGTGGTGAGAGATGAGTTGTATTGGAAAATAAGATAATGAATGTTTCCATTTTTGTCTTGACAGTTAACCAAGGGTAAGCAGAAAATGCTCTCAATAGAATTAGCCAAACACTGCCTTTGACAAGAGACTTACACAAAGGCACTTGTTATTTTGTGTCCTCCAAGAGTATTAGGAACACAGCTGCTATGATTTCTGGGAATTCTCAAAGTTGTAATCCAATCTAGAGGGCATAAAAGTTACTTTAGGACAATGATTTGGAAGGCAGGGATGGATATAAATATAATAGATGCAGATGGAGATATTCTTCACAGATAGAGTATATATGTTTATTGTGCATGTTCAGTTTTGACTCCTGGCAACTGTTTGGACTAGTCTCTGAAGTTTTCCCTGGCAATGTTTTGGGAAGTGGTTTGCTATTGCCTGCTTTCCTAGGGCTGAGAGAGAGTGACTTACCCATGGTCACCTAGATGTTTTGGTGCCTAAGGCAGGATTAAAACTCAAGTCTTTCAGTTTCTAGCTTAATTTCTTAACTACTGCACTAAACTGACCATCCTAAAATTGTGGTATTCTTCATGGATCAGTTAGCATGGACAAAATCATTTTAAAACGATGCACGCCACCTGCAAACAAAAGTCCTTTTTATAGAACGAAAGTAATTACTAATCTTTCATATTGCATTTGCTGAAGTTGTGGATGTAAGAATTAGGAAGATGGTACATGTGATTTCAGAGCCGTCTCTCGAAGATATGATATCACATTGGTAAGTTCCTTATGGCCTGTATGCAGGCAAGTCCTTCTGAAAAGTCATTATAGTGCTTAGAATTACATTTTCTTGGAAATATGCACTCATTTATCTCATCCTTCAACAAACTAAAAATGTGTGTTCGAGAGATCACCTGTGAGCCTTCTAATTCAAGAACTGCCTCAAAATGGATAAATACCATCTGTTCTATTTTTACAATTTGCTGAAATTAGTGGATGCCTTAAAGCAAGGGAGAAAAGCCTATGGGTATTTTGAGGTTGTTGAATTACAATTTCATCTCCAATGAGTGGCCAGAGTAGTTGGCACTACTGGGAGTTAGATTTGAAGCAATTATCTGGAGACCCACAGATCTCCACTCCTGTTTTATCACACATTGAAAAAGAACACTTCTATCTCTGCTGCACTGTTCGGATTCTTCCTCAAAGAATGTAAGAAACAAAGGCTATTTAAGTCTCTATATACAACCGAAACATACAATTATAGTGTATTATTAAAAACAATGATATTTGGTAAACTATCCATCTATCTTGCCATTCTGAATGCACTTTCAGCCACTGTGTGAAATCTAACTGATGATTAATCTTAGGTATTTACTGTTCACTTGAACTGACAACAGTGGATGACAACTTTCAATAAAACACTCATTGTGATGCTCTGAGACCTTCAATGGTGCATAAAATAGATCCCAAACTGCACATTTCATGTAGTTTCTATTACACACTACACAAAAATGTCCTTGACATTCAAGACTTTGCCATACATATTTTAGCATGTGTCACTCCAGGGTGTATTTGAAAATACCCTCCACTTGCCTTTAATAATAATGACTTGTCATACAGTATCCAGATCTCAGTTAATCTAACATAATACAGACTTGATGGTTTTTATTAAGTGTCAAATGAAGCCCAATTGCTGCCAGAAACATTTTCTTCTTCTGTCATGCATTTGTTCCTAGCATGCTTCATTCCTGACCACTAACGGAAAAGGTTAACAAACTACAGTATTAGATGCCATTAATATTCAATATGCATGGCATGAGGATAATTTTGCACACTTTTTGATTCTGAAGACGTGGGGCCATTAATGTAGCCATTCTCCATCCCTGTAAAAGGGCAGCATCCTGGACACATCCTCCTAATTTAAAAGATAAAAGGTCTGTGCAGATCTCTTGCTATATTAGTCCATTCTCACCTTCATTGAAATTCAGAGTGCTGCTCCTGAATTTTGCAGAGCTTATTTTTCTTCTCTTTCTCTCTCCTCTCCCATTTTTGTTATTTAGGAGTTATGATTAATCCAATTTTTTTTTATATACATCTTTATTGAGTGTCAAATGAATGTAAAATGGATATAAGGCAATAAAGTCTCCAGCTGGCATTTGAGGCCATTTGATCATTAGTTTCAAAAAGCTGGTGATCATCTGTTCCTTTTTATTTCAAGGGTATTATGAACCTCAGAGCATGTACCCTCAACCCTCAAATGGCTCCAACTCAAGAAATAGATATATTCAGCAGGAAATGATTTGATTACTTTTTGTAAAAGAAGGCATTCATTTTATTTCTCGAAAATTTCATGATTTTATGAAAGAACCTGTTTTTTCAGCCCTTTCTCAGCATGCTTCCATGGTTCTTGACCAATTCTTTTTTCTGTCTTTTATTGTTGCAAGGTTGCAAGTGCTAATGCTGGAGTATTTTCCTGATAGCTCCTGCTTCCAGGAAACAGTTCAATGTAGGAATGTTCCAGTAATGGGTTGCAAATCCTGTCGCTACTTGTTCTCGTGTGTGCTCGCGCTCATACATAATGCTTCTGTGCATGCGCAGAAGTATCCTGGGCAGGTGGGCGGAGCCTCCCGCCACCGCTGCTACCGGTTCGTGGATCTGGGCCGTACCGGTAGCAACCCACTGCTGGAGTGTTCCCTTTCTGGGCATTTAATTTAATTGAGGTGGGAAAAATCGTAGACATATTTTAGACATATGATTGCCCTGTGAAAGGAAAGTTCCAAAACCCATACCTATGAAGACTTTAACTTATTCTTTTTTGTTTGGGTGATGTTATGAAGGGAGGGAGAGAGAGCGAAAGGAATCAAAGCCATTTCTTTTCAGCACAAGATCAAGATTAAATACTTGATCACCCCTCAGAAACATTTTTCACACACATAGAACATGTTTTTGGTTTTTTTAGAGGAGGAAAGGAGGCAATCAGTTTAAGTGTCAAATCAATTTGATATATGAAATGTGTATTGTATTGTATATCTCCTTCTAGTATTTTTAAATTGAACTCAACTTCAAAAACACAAATACAAAGTAAAGAAACAGAACATATACAACACAGAAAAATATGTTATCAATCATAGGAACGTAAGAAGCTGCCTTACACTAAAGTACAAATGATTCCACAAATCAATACGTTCGATATTGTTATATTTATACTGAGTCATACTATTGAGCTCTCTAGGCTACAATTGAAGCGGTTTCCACAGCGACCCTTTCCTCATTCCCAGTCCTTTCAATAGCAATTGGAAGATGCTCTACCATCATCTTCACCACATCAGTTTTGCAATGCTGGGAAGATGAAAGAATCACTGTCATGACTGAATTATGACAGAACCTGGAAACACCAACATTTCCTCCTCTGTGCTCCTGTCACATAAAAAAAGGAAATAATATAAATCGCTTACACTGTCAGCCATATTCTTAATTCATATGATTGGCAGTGCTGAATGCAAATAATTAAATAAACCCAATGGCTCTTATGAAAGGATCTGCAAATTGTCAAATTCTCCCTTTCCTTGAAATATCTCCTAATATAGCAAAAATGCAGAAGTAAAGAAACTGGTTAAATCAAAATTTGTTGCACATGGGAAAATAGCGTATTAGTACTTCTGGTATCAGTTTCCTGGCCTTGCCTGTCTAGGAGGACTGAAGTAAATATTGAAGGCCTAAAAGCATTTTCCCTACTCTCTTATACTAAACAGAATCAGAGTGAGACAATTTTATATTTCTTTCTCATTTTCCTGACCTGAGTTGCTTCTTTAAGATAAGCTCTGTGCTCCTCTACATACACATGGACAATAGGAAAGATAGGAATAAAGCTAGCATGCATTTTTCTCTACACCAAGTGGTCACTATGTGATTTTGTGTGCTCAACAAAGAACATTGCCAATTCATTATCAGACTTTTTTCATTTATGGAACCATTTTTTTTTGTGAAAAAAAAAAAAGGAAATGTTTCCATATAAGAAGGGAACATTGTTTTTCAAACATTTCCCTTTGTGTAATGCTTTGGAGTTCTTCAAAAGAGCATCTTGATCTCACAAACAGCAACTTCCATGTAACATGTTGATAAAACATGGTTTGGGTGATCTCAGAACAAAATGTACGAACAGGTCCTGGTACAATCATTTTTAATCTACTAAAGATGCAGACAATTCTTGTGAGACCTAAGTAATAAAAATTAAATAATAATGAAGAAGGATCATGATGTACCAGAAGTAAAATCCAAAGAAGTAAGTGCTAAATGGATTTATATTGTTATATACATACATGCATACACACATATATAATCACATACATATATACATATATGTGTGTATACACACATATACACACTTATACCAGGGGTGGGTTCTAACTTACCTCACCGCCGGTTCGCTTCCTCCTGTGCCGCGTGGCTGCACGCGCATTGCGTGCCTCGTGGCCGCGCCATGTGGGTGCATGCGCAGTGCTGAAAATTTGCAAAAAAAAGTTAAAAAGCTGAAAACAAGATAGCGGTGCATGCACAGTGCCTGGGAGTCGGCTTCTGCGCATGCGCAGAAGGAAAAAAAATAGCAAAAAATTCCCCCCCCCAAAAAAAGTCCCCCCCCAAAAAAATCCCAAAAAAAAGATGGTGGCGTCCACGGACCGGCACCGACAGAACTGGATCCATGACATCACCAGCGGTTTGCTACCGGTTCTATAGAACCGGTGCAAACTGGGAGGAACCCACCTCTGACTTATACATTAAAATGTGGCCTTAAAGGTAGACTTTAAGGAACCATAATTACATCCCCTTTGAATTTCTTTTGAACTATGCAGGCAATTTTGATGATTTTTTATTTTTATTTTGAAGTTCATTTAGAAGTCAAAATCTTCAAAGCCTCTTCTTTTCTGGCACCCCATAAAGAGGAATAAATAATTTAGAAGTCCAGTGTACTTGTAGCCTACTTCAAAATTCACAGTCTGTTCAAATCTGGATCGGGAGATTAGACAGTGGTTTAGATGAGTTTGTGATACCCTTGCTGTCTCATCAGAGAGAAGATAAGTGCTATTACACTGATGAAGATCCTTTATCTAGTTCCTGAATAGATTACTTTATCCTATAGCAGTGGTATGCAAAGGACTTTTGCTCATAAGCATATTATAATTCTTTTTATATTGATTTGTCTTTATTACTGTTGCAATAAAATACTATGTCTGGTTAAAGTAACTGAAACAGTATCACTACCACAAAACTTTCAGCTAGGAAGATATTCATAGATGTGAATTAATCATGAATATTAAGAGATACCTACCTCGCATGGCTATTCAATCAACTAATTATCCATGAAAACTTATTGCTGCTTGAATTACTGCTTGCCAAAAACTACTTCTGCCAGATTTTATGATACACCCTGGCCAAAAACCGTGCTTCACATACTGCACACAGAGAGGAAACCATCTTGTAATAATATTCAGAAGTGGTATGATAATTTATTTGATAGAGAGTGAGGGTGGATGCTAATGTTTCACATCCCACTGTGTTGTTAATTGGTTTTTTACTAATACAAGGGATTCAAATGTATTCTTTGTTTTAATATATGTTCCTGTATTTTGTGTTTAATGAAAGAGGCATGAATTTTGGTATGAAAACACATAAACACATGAAGCCAACTTATCGGGGTATCTACAGGAGGTGATCAAGATAGCAGCTGTGACAATGCGGTCAAAGCTGCACCCTTTTTTTACTTGTGACATATGGATGACATAGGCAGAAAAGGAATGAGTTCAGTTATATGCTTGTGCCCATATCCTGACATGTTCGACTTCCATAATTGCCCTGTTGTTGCACCTAGGACTTGTATGCTATAACTCCATTTAATACAGTGTTTCCTAACTCCCAGTTGTGTGAACTTCATGTCCCAGAATTCTCATCAATGGCCAAGTGGATTTCCAGGCTGTGGGCTTCTGGGATTTAAAGTCCACACATCTGTGAATTGGCAAGGCTGAGAAACACTGATTTAATAAATATTGAGCATTGACAAAAAAAAAAAAAGCTAAAAACACTTTATTCTTGCAGAACTACAATATATTATGGTTGTTATTATTTAGAAGCCTTAGTCAGTAAACTTTATTTCTCACCAGTTCCCACTGAAGACTGAGCTATAGGATGTCAGGTGTCAGTTGAAAATTATTTTCAAAGTGGAGTGCAGGTCTCTACGGTGACAGAAGAAATGTATAGGTATGTAGTTATTTTTTATTTTTTATTTTTTTGTAGATGAACAGAACATGCAAGAATTAGTGGCATTTCTACACACCTTTAATTAAGCATCTCTGTAAGTGTATGTAGTTTACAGTAGTGATAACACTCTTCCGGTGTGATTTTTGAAGTGCTCCTCACTCTTTCCTGTTTACATATGAGGTGGCTTATTCGCCATCTCACAATCAGCTGCCAAATAGTAGTAATGAAGGAAGACAAAATACTTTATGGCTTATTATGTCCTGTGGCTTAATTAAAAATGAGCTGGTTTATTAAATTGGAGAGATTCCATTTCCTTCCCTTCCCCCTCCCCTTAAAAAGTGTGAATGAAATTCTGAGTTATGTAAATTCTGTATTTTTTCCCCTTGTCTTGAAAACATATTTGGAGTAAACATATATTACTCCAGCACTTGTCTATTATCTTTAGTGTGGCAGAGTGGAGAAGCATTGGGTGAAGGTTCAGGATGTCTAAATTCAACTGCGAAAGATATAAGACCCCTTTGTCAACGTGGTTTCCCTTTCTGATTATTATTATTATTATTTATTAAATTTGTATGCCGCCCAACTCCCAAGGGACTCTGGACGGTTCAAATTTACAGGAAAATAAGATGATAAAAATGGCCTTGAAGGATTCTCAGATATGCAATCATAACCTTCTTAGGGAAACTGCTATCAATAAAACATGAGCTTTTAAAATAAGACTTTTATGCTGTTAGTCACTTTCAACAGAAGCTGGGGCATCTTGTAAGAATGAAACCACCTTTGCAGTTTCCCAAACATTTTCTTTCTCTTCTAAAGAGGACTCTCTTTTCTATCATATTTTTGAGATTTCATGGAACTTGGAAGAACCAGGGAGGCTGATAGGTTATAGGGAAATATGCATGTATACATCATTATTCCTTAAAGAAATTAAAACAGGAGATAAGCAGAATTAAGGAAACATAGATATATTTATACTGCATCTCAGTTGGAGATTTCTCAGTTGAGAAATAAGTAATAAGAAATAAGTAAAGGAGATAATATCTTAATGTAAACAGACAAGAAACTGCCAGGCAAAATACAGAGTTTGGATGAGGGTTTATAACTGGAGGAAGTTAGAAAAAGAAATTATATCCTCGGAGATACTAAGGTAAACAGAGATTAAGAGAAGCATTAAGACATTTCTTCTTAGAGAGCTTAGAATCAGTGAAGGAAATCAGAATTATGACTTTCCAGCAAAGCCAGAACTCTGTCTAAGGAATAGAGAAACAAACTAAAACCCAGAAGAATTAGAAAAGATTTTAAAAGCTATGGGTGCACAAATGTACTCTTTTCCACACACACACACATACAGAAAGTGGTGGAAGAAATTTTAGAAGTTTTGTCTGGAGATATGGTTAAGAAAATAAGAAATAGTAAAGGAAAGGTTTAGCCTGGAAAGGGGCATTATAAAGAGAGGAAAGAAATAAAAGATAAACCTTTAAAATAAAGAAGAAAGATTACTCCTGGGTTAGCAAAAGACTGCACTTTGCCCATCTAGGACTCCACACCCTGAATGCAGCAGGGGCGGAAAGATAGCGTGGGAGAAGTGAAAGTTGAAGCAATAAAGGCAATACTCATTTAATGATGACAATTGCTCCTGGAATTCCTGTCACTAAGTGATATCATAAAGTGTAATGTCATGTGACCACATTGCTTAGTAACAGCAATCCAAGCAATCCCTGTTACATTATTAAATAAGAATCATACATTTTTAAGCAAGGATCTCAACTTGCGACTTCCTGCTGGTTTCCCATAAGCAAAGTCAATGGCAAAAAAAGTTGCAAGTCCCAAATGGCTTTTGAAAGCAGGTGGATATGTACTATGGAGTGACAAGAGATGGGAGGGGGTTGCTGCAGTGAGTGTGTGTGTGGGCGGTGGGAGGGGAGGTACTGACATACTGTATTCAGGAATTGTTCGACAAAAGAAAGGAAAGTCACACAAATACATTCCTTCTGACCTTCTCATAACTGAATACTTAACAGTTCACTACTCTCCATTCATTCTACAAATGTTCTCTTTGTCCTTAAAAAAAAAAAAAAAAAAAAAAAAAAAAAAAAAAAAAAAAAAAAAAAAAAAAAAAAAAAAAAAAAAAAAAAAAAAAAAAAAAAAACCACCAAAAAACCTGTTGAGATATTTTTCCTCTGTGAATCATAAATTTTAATGTCAATACCAAAAATTTAATTGTGTGTTAAGGGGCAGGGAAGAATACTCTCAAGATAACCTCTAGAGTAAACCTGTTTTATGCTCATAGAAAAAGAATCAACAGGCTTGAAGACCTGTAAGAATGGAAATTTTCTTAATGTATATGTATATTCGCCTCCTCACTCCTACATACAGTTTATGTAAATTGTGAGGTCAATACATCCTTACATTTCTGCAAACTCTCTTTCTCTTAATCTTTTAAATGATAAACCTCTCATTTCATTAGAAAAAAAATCACAGTGTAGAAGTAGACAAGAAGGCAAAACCTGTTATTAAATCAATTAAATGATTACAATAATAATATGCATAGTATCTCTCTATGCCCTTAATATTATTCAACATACCAATAATTTCCAATTATCTACATCAATTTTATTTAAATTCCACTGCCAATTTCTAAACTTAAAGAACAACTACAGTAAGTCATAACATGTTTAGAATTTCTTTCTGCAGGATTCCACCCAGCCTACCACTGGTATAAGCTTTCCATTCCATCTTTACTATCTTGGTTTTCCTTGAGTCTCCAAATATTCAGCTAGCATCCCTTGGCTGCTCCATAATCAGACTTAATTGGGATCTTGGAGGTGGGTGAATGAAGGGGTCTTCATTTCATATTTTTTCTTTCTTTGAAATGGAGTGGAATTTGGGGATAGAATTGTGAAAAGTTTGGGAAATACAACTTGACTACTATCATATCATTCCTTATCCAATCTATTTTCACAAAGTACAATCTTCCCATTCTGGCTTAACCATATTACTGGTTCTTCATATTGAAACCAATGCCAACATTTAACTCTGTTTTGGTATCCAAGCTATACCAAATCCATCTTTAGATTTCCTGGCATGCTTTATTTTTCTTTTTAGGTTAAAATGATCTATAATTGATTCTGAATGCAGTGGTAGTGTTGGAGGAAAAGTCCCTGATTTACCTGTATCCATACTTGAAATATGGGAGGAACAGGAAACTTCCCTTGAGAAAGTGCTTGAATGATCTCATATTCAGTATAGCTTACTGGATACATTGCCTAAATTGGATTTGGGGCAGCAAGAGAGCAAGTTGACATGGTATTCATTGAATGACCCTGGATAAGTCACTTTGCTTTTTTAGCCTTAACCTCACAGAGATTTGGATGGAGATAAACAAGATAATTAATCCTTTGGTGCACATTACCCTGAGCTCCTCTGAAGAGAAACACTATATAAATGGTAGTGAGAAATTACTTTTGCTCACAGACCTTCAGAGGAGGTGATTTGGGTGGAAACCATGAAGGACGAAAATGTAAGAATAAATGGACTAGAAAACAAGAAGAACCACTCTCCTTTTATTGTTTAAAATTCAGAGCAAATTTCGGGATCAATTGAAGTTCTCATCAACATCAACATCCAAATAAAACTTTGATCCATGCTGTTGAAATTGCAACATGCCAGATTTACTTTCATTGTTTCTCCTCGAGAATGAACCTATCCCTATTTTTATCCAATTATGAGCTCTGTTTGTTCCACTATTTGTATTCCTCTAATTGTCCCTTGCTAAAAGTCTGTCACTGGATGATGCCTAAGCACATTATCAAACATTTTGGTAATGACTCATGCAGAGCAAAGATATCTTTCTTTATTTGCCTAATAAGTATCACACTTTTCAATTTTCCTAGATCATTACCTCTGGCATGTGTCACAATACTTCTGGGGCCTTGGAAATTAGCTAACAATTCTGAAATAAAAACCTGTGGTTGCTGCCAAATTACTCCTTTCAGCCCCACTCATGTGGTAGACGGTTACATATTGAGGCATGAGAACATTTAGTACCAAAATAAATATCTGTATTACATTCTGATTGGATTGGATTTCAATTTTTGAGTGGACTGGATTAAGAACTAACATTGTTGTGGGGTTTTTTTCCCTTTCCCCCCAAGAAGAAATTGTTACAAAGAATGAAAAGCATTTTTGCATAAGTTATTGTTCTTGCAGAGTACAAAGTGATCTGCAGCACAGAGTGCAAATGGAATTATACACAAAGGACTATTTGAAAGTACTTGTTTCAAATAGTGAAAAAAATATTGGCTTCCACTTTTATAGAGTTAGACAAGCTTGGGTCCTGATCACAATTGTGGATCTGCTTGCTGGTTACTTAGCCTCTTCCCATGGCGAGATGTAGGCATTCAAATTTGGCATAAGAATGTTAGTGTTTTACATATCCTAAGAATTCAACAAAGTACCTCATGACATACTTATAGTGTGGGCTGGATTGTGTGACAATTACACGGCTACATACAGTATCTGGTTCAAACTTTATATTCAAGGAGTACTCCAGGATGCCACGAGGATCAGTTCCATGTCTTCTATTCTTTGGAATTTTTATTAATTACTGATATGAGGGAGTTCGCTTATTTTGGACAGTCATTTGGGGGCATTGACTGGAGAAAGCAATTATGTATGGAAGAGTTAGAGATAAAAGGAAACCAGGCTGCTAAAGATTATGGTGGCTGGATACCATCAAAGCTGATACCAGCCAGAGCATAGAACAATTCAAAGAAGTATAGCGCAAAATTGGAAGATGTGGAGAGACCTGGCTCATAGAATTGGACATGACTCAATGGATAACATCATCATCATTATCATGAGGGAGTTACTGAACAAGCTGGCAGATGTGATCTTAGAACCATTGAACAAAATCTTTCAGAGTTCCTGGAGCATATGAGAACTGCCAGGGGATTGGAAAAGAGCTGATGTGATTCCAATCCTCAAGAAGAGGAAAAAGTGGATATAGGAAACTACAAAACAATCAGCTTGACATCAACATCTGGAAAAATCCTTGAAAATATAACCAAACAGAAGATTTGTGAACTGCTAGAAATGAACAATCACTGAAATCACTGGAAGCAGCAAAATGATTGCCTCGTATGATCATTAAAAACAGATCATACCAGACTAACCTTATTGCCTTTTTTGGTAAATTGACTAAATTAGTTAATCAAGGAAATGCTGTGGATATAGTTTACTTGGATTTAAGTAACGCAGATTAGACAAAGTAGGCCGCAGCCTATTTCTTGGTAAGATAAAACAATGTGACTTAGACAGTACCACCACCAGATGGATTCATAGTTGGCTGACCAACTGCACTCAACATGTAGTCCTTAATGGAGGAAAGCATGCAGTGGGGTACCTGAAGATTCTGTCTTGGGCTGCATCAACAGAGATATAGCATCAAGATCATGAGAAGTGAGAGTACCACTCTATAACTAACTAGTGAGGCCAAACTTGGAATACTGCATCCAGTTCTGGTTGCCACAGTGCAAAGATGCTGAGACCTTAGAAAGAGTGCAAAGAAGAGCAACAAAGATGATAAGGAGACTAGAAGCTAAACCATATATTGAACAATTAAGGGAGCCAGGTTTGTCTAGCCTAACAAACAGAAGTATTAGGGTGACCTGAGGATAGGACAAGAAGCAATGGGTAGAAGCTCATTAGTGAGAGATCCAATCTGGAACTAAGGAAAAAATTCCTAACAGTAAGAACAATTAATCCATGAAACAGCTTGCCTCCCAGAGTTGTGAATGCTCCATTGCGGGAGGTCTTCAAGAAAAGATAGGACAGCCAATTGTCCAGGATGCAATAAGGTCTCCTGCCTTAAGTAGGGGGTTGACTAGAAGACTTCCAAGGTCCCTTCCAGTCCTATGAATCTATTATGGAAATAACTGCCAATAATACAGGATATCACTTTTTGTCTTCTATCACTGTAAACAGTATCTTTTTCTTTGTAAACATTACAAAGAAACAAAACTAATTAGCTACATTCATGATAGCTAATTAGGAAATGCCATCTCTATTCCCTTTCTTTGACCTAAATTTGTATTGTTGAGATGTTCTATTTCTTTGTGCTTTGTTTTCTCCTAGTGTCATTCACAATGTGTAGAATGCTGACATACCTTAGAAAAAAGAAAATATTGGCACAAAGAAAAACCATGCTATCTCAGGAAAATCAAGTTTTCCTTTTTCCTAAAATTAAAAAAAAATGTATTTTGGGCTGGCACTAGCTTTCTTGCACCCTAAAGACTGCAATATATATTTTATAAGAATGTCAATCTTCAATCTTTACATATCTATCAGAAGAAATGGGAAATATAAAATTTGCTTTCATTTTTAGTCTTCTATTTATGAATCAGAAATCCATTAGTAATTCTTCGTTCAAAATTTATGCATGAAAAATTGTCTCTTGACAGCAGTTAAGAGGTCTCCTGCAATGGGAACACAATTTCACTTTTACTACTGATAATGTTCCTCAGAGATATTTCTAGTTGGACATCATTGTCCAGGCACTCAGCCAATCATAATGTAGCCTGAGGTAAAAATAGACAAAATGCAGCAGGGATTTTGAGAATTACTTTGACTTCAATACAGTAGGTGACAATGGAGAACAAAGTTATGGGAAGACCTGCTGATAGGTGATAATATGCCTCCAGGAAAGTGATATTGGAGATCATAGATTCCTGTGAATTCTATTTTTCAGTAATTGCTGCACAGCTGTACTGAAGAAAACATATCTGGTAATGTCTCCAAAGATTGGAGCTAGGTAAAAAAAAGTTATATGTTAATGTTATATTAATTAACATGAACGTATACAGACCATATCTAGTTTGGGCTTCTTAGAGGCTAATAGTTTTAAGTTGGTGTCAAATCTTAAACTATTTTTGGGAACCTGATGGTTTATGCCTTCTATTGATCATGTATATATTTGCAATAAGACTGTTTCAATTCCCAGGAATCTGCAGTCTAGGGTAAAATTCTTGTATTATTTCCCAATAACCTCTCCTGTCATGCCTACAAATATTAGACTTGGTGGAGAAATACAATCATATTGTAATTCTTAATATCAGGGGAAAAACTACTATTGTATTTAGGAATAATCAGATAAACTCTTCTTAGTATATTGTATATAAATGAAGTTCAGTTCCAGTGCTAATTATTTCTTTGTGGAAGAATTTCTGTCATGGTGATCTCTGGTGCCCTGTTCAAAAGATAGAGGCTGCACTGAGTTTGAAAAAAGTTGCCCACTCCCATTCTATAGCATAATGTGTTTTTATTACTACCACAATTATTGATTGTCTGTTATCAAGAATATTACGTTCATGTAACAGAGGTATAAAAAGGAGAAGAAAAACAATTGTCCTTGTTGTTAACTGACCAATCCATCCCTAGGTGGAACTAGAGAGAAAATGGAGAATGTAAGTTAAGTAGAACAGGTTGTGCTAGAAATGAAATAAAACCAGAAATGGTTTATAAATGGGGATGGGGATACTACTACTATCAGAATAACAGAGTTGTAATAAGCTACTATCAGGAACCGTGACCCTAATGGCAGAAGACATGAAAGCTGGGTAGTTAATTCACATGCCTGCTGGTGCACTGTAAAGTAAAGTAAATCTAAACTGCATACCTGTCCATATTCCCACTTCAAGAACTAGTTCTTTCAAAATCCTGCAACTTCATGAATTAAAGTGTAATCCACATGAAGGGTCTGAATGTTATTAGGTAGTAAACTCAAAATAACTTTTTTTTTAAGTTTAATAATGAGATGATTGATAACTTGGTTGAATCCTGAAGAGTTGTTGATCTTTAAGGAGCTGCCACAAAGAAGAGGGGATCAACCTATTCTCCAAAGCACCTAAAGGCAAAACAAGAAGCAATGGATGGAAACTAATCAAGGAGAGAAGCAACCTAGAACTGAGGAGAAATGTCCTGACAGTTAGAAAAATTAACCAGTGGAAGTCTTGCCTCCAGAGGTTGTGGATGCTCCAACACTGGAGGTTTTTAAGAAGAGATTGGATAACTTGTGTGAAATGGTGTAGGGTTTCCTGTTTGAGCAAGGTACCTTTCAACTCTGTTATTCTGTTATTCCACAATTGGAAAGAACCTGATGGGAAGAGGTACCTTCTGATAGCAGGAAGAAAAAAAAGAAGAAGAAAATCTATCTTTATTGTTTAAAAATTATTTATTAGACAACTGAGAAGGTGACATTCCTGTCATAATTAAGGTCCTAAAAATAAGAGAAAAGAAGCATAAGTGTTCTATATTTGACTGAAATGATGTACAAGTTCTTCATATATTACTCAAAAAGATATGTATGTAAAAAGAGAAGTTGGGCTGTCAGATCCTTATTTGCTTCCAATGCACATGGAGTAGCTAGTTCTGATACCTAAATCCATATTTTAGGCATAGATATATTGGGTGTTTCTTGTAATGTGAATGTGTATATACACCCTCTGGACATCAGTTAATAGTGACAGAAAACTGCATAACATTGTATATAGGGCCAGTGGTACTGTTGTTGTGCTTTCCTTTCACATCATAGAGCGCCACAGAATAAGCAGCAGTAAACTGGCTGAGATTCTAGCTGCAAACTTGTAAAATAGGTTGCTGTGCCTTTCCCAACAACTCCTCAGTTTACATATATTTTTATTATGCTTAGTTACCTAGCATTATTTTGTGATTTTACATTTAGACTGTATAAGGAACACATTTAAATTACATTATTTTTCTAAATCATTCCAAAACTACCATCTTTGCATTGTGCAGAAACAACTGAATATTTTTTTTTCTAAATTACTAGGGAGAGCAGACTCTGTTCAAAATTATTTAGCAAATTATTCCTTCTATTTTGAATTCAGCTGTTCATGATGGTGGGAGGCTAATTTAAAGCAAATCAAATGGAAATGGGAGGGTATGAATTCTTCGCAGAATTTGGAAGGGTAAGGAAGCATCAGGGGTGGGTTCCTCCCGGTTCGGACTGGTTCTCCTGAACCGGTAGCGGCCCGCTGGTGACATCACGATGACGTCACCGAACCGGATCGGTCAGTGCCGGTCCGTGGGGGCCGCTATCTTTTTTTGAATTTTTTTTTATTTTTATTTTATTTTATTTTTTGAATCCCCCCCCTTCTGAGCATGCGCAGAAGCTGACTTCCGGCACTGTGCATGCGGTCGCCATCTTTTTTTTGGCTTTGGGTTTGTTTGTTTTTTCGGATTTTTTGTTACTGCCCACGCAGCGCGGGAGGGAGCGAACCGGCAGTGAGGTAAGTTGGAACCCACCCCTGGGAAGCATCCCACATACCTGCAATATCCCAAGTTCTTGTTCTTGTTTCCTCTTTCTTCATGAACATGTTACCTTCATATTCTTGTTTTCTCTTTCTTAGGTAGAGAAATGCTGTGTGGTCTAGTGATCATTACAAGAAAAAAGGTCCTTATCCCACTATGACTAGTGGCTTTGTTTAGTGAAAAAAGCAACAACCATATTGACCAGAGACCCAAAGTAAGATACATGCCCCCTACTTCAAATTCTTAAAGTATTTGGAGAAAAGCTCTAGCTTTTTAATCTACTGTTGATCAAAATGAAGCCCCATAAAACTTGAAAGCAGAGTTTGCTTTCAATTGCAACTTTTATTCATAAAAGTATGGGAGATGGAATTACTGCTGTGAAGGAAAGAGATAGTCCTGGGTCCCCAAGACTGAATCCACAATTCTCTTTATGAAAAGTATTTCTGTACATGTGTACATGTGAATGGTGTGTTTAGGGCTTCAGTTTCTATATTTTATTTTCCCATCATGCATAAAAGGAAGAATGGGGATTAAGGTCATCATGGTGCTTTGGGAAAATAGTGTGATTTCCCATGTTTTGTTGTGTCTTTAAACAGCCAGAGGAAAATCAAATAGATATCTGATCTCTGGAATAACGTTATCATTATTCTGGAAGAAGATATGTTTCAAAAGCAGAATTAAAACATGTGTCATTTCTTGTTGGTATCTTTGTATGTTTGCTGTTGCTGCTGCCATTGTTTTGCCTCCTCGATGATACAATTAAAACAATATTGGAAAACTGCAAAACTGCTGGAAAAAATTCTGGCCTTGTAAATTAACGATGAGCAGAATGCAAGAAATATTTGTTATTCTTTTATTTAATTTACATTTTCCCTTCCTCCAGAAGTGTCTGCCCCTTCTCAAAGCCATTAGCCGTCTTTTAGAATCTCCCATAAAACTGCACTTGTAAAATCTATGAAGAGCAGGAAAAAAGGAGGACTCTAACAAAAGGAAGCTCCTTCATTCTTCTGGGAAAGTTCCTATATATATTATTGAAAGAAGGGGTGAAGGCTGAGAGAGATAGAAAAAAAATTGATTGATATTGACAAAAGCAGAGTAATTGCTGTTTTATTGTGAGGACCAACCAAACCTGAAGGAAGGAGTTGGAAGAGGCAGAATAAATTAGTCTTGAAAAAAGGGAAGCGGGGGTGGGGGACGGGGATACATAAGAGATGATAAAAGGTGTTATTTCTAACTGTTATAACTGTGTTGCATGGTTCCAACCAGGTCCAGCGTTTGAGCGGGAAAAAGCTCAAACGCTATTGGCTGGTCTGTCTGACAGCTCCCTATAAAAGGGCAAGCTGTCAGACTGCTCTTTGCTGGTTGCTGATACAAGAGCTGAAATAAAGAGCTGCTTTGGAAGTCTGTCTCCTGTCATCTCTACCCACTATCTAACAGTGGCGACGAGGGCTTGGGCCAGGAGAACTGTGACTAGCTTCTTCAGCACTTTCAACCAGCCAGGCAGACATCTGCCTGCCCGCTATTGGCTGGTCTGTCTGACAGCTCCCTATAAAAGGGCAAGCTGTCAGACTGCTCTTTGCTGGTTGCTGATACAAGAGCTGAAATAAAGAGCTGCTTTGGAAGTCTGTCTCCTGTCATCTCTACCCACTATCTAACAGTGGCGACGAGGGCTTGGGCCAGGAGAACTGTGACTAGCTTCTTCAGCACTTTCAACCAGCCAGGCAGACATCT
>QLTV01000967.1:3162559-3189527 GCA_003457575.1 Thermophis baileyi
CTTGTGGCATATCATCTCCCGGAGCTCTCCGGTAAACCAGGGAGCTCTCCGGGATCCACTGCCACATAGAGGTCGCAAAGGTGCAATCTGATCTAGAGCCCCAGACGCCGCCTTGTTCCAGGCGGCTACTAGAGCCTCGGATGGATTGTGGACAAGGGATTCAGGTAATTCCCCAAGCTCCTTCTGGAACCCTTCCGGGTCCATTAGGCATCTGGGGCGGAACCACCTAATCGGTTCCACCTCCCTGCGATGTGGGAGTGGAGCCATAAAGTCTAACTTCAGCAGGATCAATCATTCTTATAAATTTTTCTCCAAAATTCATCTTTTCCAATTGTAAAATTATAAATTTCCAGTTTAAGTTGTTGAAAGCCTTCTGTGCATCAAGAAAAATTAGGTCTAATTATTTTCCAGGATGGGATTCGTAATATTCTAGGGCATCAGTTATAATTCTTATGTTATTTTTTATATTCCTTTTCAGAAGAAAACCGTTTTGGTCCGTATGTATGATTTCATTTAAAACTTTTTAAAATCTTTCTGAAATAATAGCTGCAAATATCTTATAGTCCACATTGAGTAGTGAAATGGGCCTGTAATTCCTAATTTTTATGGGGTCTGTATCTTCCTTAGGAATAAGTGAGATAAGAGCTCTGTCCAGGATTGTGGTATGTTTGCGTTCATTAGTGCGTCATTGAAAATTTCCAGCATTAGGGTATCTAGTGGTTCCTGTATTTTCTTATAAAATTCTGCCGGTATTCTATCTGGGCCTGGGGATTTGTTATTCTTTTGTTTTTTCCTCGCCTCTACCAATTCCATCATTGTTATTCTCTCGTTGAGGAATTCCCTTTTTGATTCCATAATTTCAGTTAAGTTTGTTCTGTCTAAATATTGTCTAATTTTCTCCTCCGTTATGTTTTCCTGTCGATATAAATTTTGGAAAAAGTTTTGTACTAATTTCTTTTTCTCCCCAATCTTGTAGTGGTTGTTTCCCTCTTCATCCTGTAATTGAGTTATTGTTCTTTTGTCTTTTTCTTTTTTTAGCTTGTAGGCTAACCACCGCCCAGGTTTATTTGTATGTTCAAAGTAATTTTGTTTTGCCATTTTCAATTTTTGCGCTAATTCTTCTTGCATGATCAAATTGGATTTATGTTTAATTATATACCTTCTTCTCTTAATTTTTACATTTTGGGGATCACTCTGCAGTTCCGCTTCAACTTTTTAAAGTTCCTCTTGTATTAGTTCTTGTTCTAATTTTCTTTTCTTATTTCTTTTGGCCGTATATGCTATGGTAAGACCTCGAATATAGACTTTGGTGGTATCCCATAAGTTTTGAAGTGAGGTATCTTCTTTTACGTTTATTTCAAAAAATATTTTCAATTCTTTCTCCACCTTCTGTATAAAATCCTTCTCCTTCAATATTTCCTGGTTCATTGTCCATCTTCTTTTTATTTTATGACCTTTCCATATTACCTTGATTGGGCTGTGATCCGCCCAGTTATTTGTCATAATTTCTACCTCTTCCAAGTCTTTCCTCAAACCGGGTGTCATCCATGTCATATCAATCCTTGACCATGAACTGTGTGGATTAGAATAGTATGTATATTGGCTTTTCCCTTTATTTAATTCTCTCCAAGCGTCTTCCATCACTAATTCATGAGCCATTTCCTAGATTGTATCATTATAACTTGCAGCAAAAAAGCTCTACCTTCTCAACATCACATTTGAGATATTATATCAGGACATATCTTTATATTTAGCCTACAGGAAGTGGCTATTATAGCTTGAAAAGTTGCTTTGGGGCATGTAGGAGATGGGATTTATGTTTTGGGGTAAAAAGCTAATGGAATTATTCTCTTCAAGGTGCTTTGTCTTGTCTGAAAATGTTGTCCAACTTCCAATAACAAGAAGAGTATTGTACACACAGAGAGCTTCTGTTTTGGACTTCTAGTTTCTAATATAACATTGAAAGATGATTCTGTGTATGTATAAAATCTCCTCCAGCTAATAGAACTGCTCAAAAAGGGGCAGAGTTATAGACATAGAATTGTAAGGCTGGAAGGGATCCCCAAGGTTATCTAGTCCAACCCGCTGCCCAAGGGAAGAGACTTTATACCATCTCTGAAAATGGTTGTCCTAGTAGTTTTTATTTTACTTGACAAATAAAATGTTAAATGGTGAATATTATTTTCTTATATTTTTTTTCTCAGCAATATTAACAGCAACAGTGGGAACACTCGTGCGTAACCAACCAGCACCACACTGAGGCCTTTTGCATTTTTTAACTTAACCAATTTGCTAGTTATTGTACATTGTACCCTGGGAAACTACAGAAATTTACCTCCTGAAACCATCTGTGTTTGCAGTTATAATGTTGGGTGGTTGCATTTTCTTTTAAATACAGTTTACATGCTACAGAGCTAAGAGGTAGTACTATTAAATTTCTTTCTTCCTTTTCTTGTAATGTTTATCCTTTTAGATACCAGTGTAAGCTGTGGGAATTGTAGGGAGAAAATACCAGGTGAGGCTCCATTTGAAGGCTGGTAGCTATCCACCCACACTGAAGCGGGTGTGTTGAATAAACCAGTGGTATTGTGGGAGAAGTGGTTTGATACCTCTATTGTTCTATCCTATGAGCTTAGGCCTGCTGATACAAAAGTAAAGCACTTTTTGAAAGTTTGCACAGTGAGGTGAAGTATGTATGCCTACAACTGTAGGCATAAATGCCTATTCTTTAAAAGCCTTTTTAAAATTATTGATCACCATCATTTAATCATTTGTAGACTGAGAGCTCTGCTTGATTTTGAGCAGACAGCTGAAGCTACATTGTGAAAAGTAGATGAAGCCAGTTTTTTTTTTTAAGCGCCCAAGAGAAAAACTCAGTTGAATGAAGTTGATGCGAAATGACAGTTCAGTAGCAATTTTGGAAGGGTTCTGGTGTCCATAGGAAGATCTCTCCTTTGCCATTCTGCTCTGGAAAAAGACACTGAGAAAAGTACAGACTCACTTTGCCAGCATCTTTGCTCATGCCCAGAGAAGGCTCTATCCTTTCATGGAGAATAAGCATCATGCCTCTCATTTGTTTTCCTTTCTTAAACATCAATTTGCAAAGCTCAAAGAACTGGATAACCAGTTTCAAGTGTTTCACAGGCCTTGAAGATTGCATTTGTCACACAGCAGCCCCTCTCCTTTCTCAAACTGCTAGTCACTTTTCAGAGTGAAGAAAGTTAGCACCCATCCCTCCTAGAATAATGAAATATTCTAGGAAATATTAAAAAGGCAGAATATTATATTTCCCTGGATAAGAAAAGGAGAAACATGTTTTTAAAGACAAAGCATCTCCCTGCAGCTCCCTGCCCCCAGCAGATATTTGATGCCCATTGAGGACCGGGCCAGCCTATCTACAAAACAAAAGACCTCAGCTCCAGGTTGATGGGATTAAGACATGACCCTCAGGACATAATAGGATTAGCCCTCTACCCATCTAGCAACAGAACTCACCACATGGCACCTGGGAATATTACATCAGCCCAAGGTTCAACCAACCTTAATTCAGACAAACATGACTCCACATGGGAGTCTGCAACTAATAGGATACATGCCCTTGCCACAGGAACAGGAAGCACAAGGTCAAAGCCCAAGAGAGGGTATAAATCAGGGGTGAAATGCTCCTGGTTCGGGCGTGCCTGTCGGTTGTCGGAGAGCCGATAGCAACAGTAGCGTGAGGCATCGCCCACCCACCCGGACGCCGCCATTTGGGGTTTTTTACCCTCTGCGCATGCGCAGAGGGTAAAAGAACCCAAATGGCGGCATCCAGGCGGGTGGGTGATGCCTCGCGCTACCATCTCTATCGTCTCTCCGACGACCGACAGGCATGCCCGAACCGGGAGCATTTCACCCCTGGTATAAATAACACTCACTCTCCACTCCATGTGATCAGCTATCCAGGACTTCAAACCCATGTGGTCCTGTTCACCATTAAACCATCCTTCCAAGCAGCCTCCATGTTTCCAGTGTCTTTCTCCCCACTTGGAACTGAACCCAGATGGACATTTCTTCCAACAAGAGGGACTTTGGAAATCACTGTGAGGCATAGTATGGAAACAGGCTACTCAGTGTAGAGGGAGGGTTTCACTCAGTCATTTAAAGTAGGTCTTTTTATTCTATCCAATTGTGATCTTCGACAGAATGCAACGCAAAATAAAATTATCTCATATGATGTTCTTTAAACAAACATAGAAGGCCTGCATTTTAGCTTAAACTTTAGCTTATACTTTCCAATAAATGAGGTGGATAAATGTATTTTATATGCAGATGTCACCACTTTATATTCTGTGTGGGGATTAACAAGAAGTTACCATCTATCTTGTGAACGTCTTTAACTGATTTCACATAATTTTCTTCAAGAACAAAGCTTTTGCTTACTTTATTTTAAAGGTCATGCAACTTTGCATAGCAGAAAAATAATATGCCAGTTCAAGCATATCATACAGACAGCAATGTTGTAGCACATTAGAAAAGGTACCAGATGATGAACAACAATATTTAAAATTTTATACATTGGGTTGCTTGGTAATTTATCTTCTAATTACAGAAAGGTAGCTTCAAAGCGGCATTGATGTAAAGAGTAAAATACATTTAAAGCATATTTTCATCTTAAAGGAACAGCAGGTTGATTACTATTACTTGGCTGCTTCAAAGTATTTAAAACTTTGAAATATATTTGAAATCAAGTATATTTGGGATGGTGTGTGTGTGAAATGTTTGTGTGTGTGTGTGTGTGTGTGTGTGTCCACACACACAGACCAACACACAGACACATTTGAGCTCAATGGTTTTCAGGGGTCCTTGGTAGCACTGATAGTGTTACTTAGTATGGGTAATGAAACGTCTGCAAGAAAACAAACAATCTCAGAGAGCACAAAGGACCCCTCATTTCAATCCTGAGCTACAAATATTCTCCTTTATTGGCCAATGGATTTCATTTTTGGATCAATATGTGCAGCAAATCATGGGTCACAGAAGCCTACAAAATACTGTTGTTTAGCAACTGAAGTCTCCTTCTAAATGTTATCATAGAAGTCTTTTTAAAATGCTTCTTCATTGAAACTCTTCAGATTTGGGTTTCTTTTTGCTTTATTTCCTGCTCCCAGTCACTTTTTGAGTATCACTCAAATTCAAAGTGTGCCCTGCTCACACGAAAGGATTGCAATCTTAATTGTTTCAATCTAAAAAAAATAATCATTTATAAGTGTGGGGTGTTTCCATTGTAAAGTTTGATCCAGGATTTTTGGCAAACCTTATACACCAGGAGAAGAGCCTGAAAAAAGCATGTCCTCAACCCATTTTGTTTTCATATAATCCTTGGTCACAATGTAACTCAGTGCTTATGCAACAGCACCTTATTTTACCCATAACAACTTGAAGAATCCTCTGAGATATTCTCCTTTGTAAAAAAAAGTGTAATGTCTTTCAACTTGAATGAGAATTGGTGGAAAACAGTGCAAGGTAGGATATTTTTTGCCCATTGCTGAATCAGATATTTTGCCACTGAATGCCATCCTCCCAAGTTGTCCCCTTTTTAGGTGTGTATGTGGGTGTGTGTATATATCTATCAATAGATCTATATCTTTCTATCTATCAGCTATAAAGAAAGATAGAAAGATATCTTTCTTTCTTTCTTTCTTTCTTTCTTTCTTTCTTTCTTTCTTTCTTTCTTTCTTTCTTTCTTTCTTTCTTTCTTTCTTTCTTTCTTTCTCTCTCTCTCTATCTATCTATCTATCTATCTATCTATCTATCTATCTATCTATCTATCTATCTATCATCTATCTGTCATCTATCTAAATCCATATCAACATTGATTGATTGATCTATTGATTAATAGATAGATATTGTAGAGGTAAAAACAGCTAGGACATCATTTTCAGTAGAAAAATTGGTTTTGTTGAAGAGTATGACTATACAAAGTCCTTTCCCCCCTCTTTGTTAGTTCTCTGCTTCAAACTGAAGATTCAGTGATTTGCATTGTAGGTTTTAGCATTTATATATCCAAAACTTGTAAACAGTTCTATTGTCAAAGAAGATTGTTGAGAGAAACGTACTCCAATAAAACAGTAGGAGACCACTGAACAATAGAGCCGAGGTGGCGCAGTGGTTAGAGTGCAGTACTGCAGGCTACTTCAGCTGACTGCTAGCTGCAGTTCGGCAGTTCGAATCTCACCGGCTCAAGGTTGACTCAGCCTTCCATCCTTCCGAGGTGGATAAAATGAGGACCCAGATTGTTGGGGGGCAATATGCTAATTCTGTGAACCGCTTAGAGAGGGCTGTAAAGCACTGTAAAGCGGTATATAAGTCTAAGTGCTATTGCTATTGCTAATATACAGAGCATTTAATGAAGGAATAACTTTTGCAAAAGGTGTTAGCCTGGGCCCAAGAGACCCAAGATAAGCAGCTTGTACATCAGATTACATGACTTAAATACATTTCTTACATTGCATAAAACCAACTTTCTCACCCCTCCTACTCATTGAACAATCCATGTTACATAACTTTTTGGCATCATAACGGGTGGTTTCCCGACATGGAAATCCCCTGATACTTTACCCATAACAATTACTCTTTCCTTTCCAAAGTCAGCCTGTCCTAGCTGAAACATCCTTTCCTGTCCAATGTCAGCCTGTCCTAGCTGCAATGTTAAGTACTTTGTTATGTTCCTTTATATTCCGTACATGACGTCTTATCCTGACTTACAGATGTCCTAGTGATTATACAATATATTGTCATACAATATGGCTGCACCCCTGCTCACTTATTACAGGAATAATTTACCATTTCTCTCAATTGTCTTTAAATTGTTCTAAATGAAAGACAGGCTATTTGAGACTATTAAATGAATTAAAGGTTTTGATAGCTATCAGGGTTTCTATTTTCTAGGGACCTAAATAATTAATCCTTCTTATCTCACAAGTGAGATTTATTTTAGACTAGACAATCCTTGCCCCTTAGGTCACAGTTTCAGAGATACTTCCTTATCCAAGCAGAGAAACAAAATGATTACAGGCAGGCAAAAAAAGCAATGAGAGAAGGAGCAACTTCCTGCCAGCTTTCCCATTGAACTTCTTTGTGGGAAGTTGGCAGTGAATGCTGAAAACCAATCTTCCTTCCTTCCTTCCTTCCTTCCTTCCTTCCTTCCTTCCTTCCTTCCTTCCTTCCTTCCTTCCTTCCTTCTTCTGTATTGTTAAAGTGATGGGTATTATTTATTTGCAGTTATTTACATATTCAGAGTGTTTTAAAAAAAAAACCAGTGAATATGGCAGGTGCAAAAGCTTGAATAAACTTTCAGTCAGAACTCTGTAATATTTCCTTTGCTAAAAATAATGATGCCAAATGTTTATTATTTATTTTATTTATCACATTTGTATGGCCGCCTATTTAAACTCCTTGACTCTGGATGGCTAACAATTGAAAATTCAATAAAAAATAATAAGCTAAACTATGTAACTTTTCTGTAATCCTATTCTTTCTTTGGTCATCGAACATCTAATACCCCAAAGTCAGTGAAGAAAGTGAAGTTTTGGGTATTTCAGTGAGGGGACAATTCAAAACATGTCTCTAATTCATTGATGGAATTTGTATAAGAAATAAAGATAAAGGTTTGGAATCGTCTTCCCAGTTCCAGTCTTGTATATTGTTAAAAGTCCATGGGAAGATGTAGTGCAGATGGAGACCTAAAAATCATTTATGAACTAGAAAAGCTCTAAAAGGACGATAAATAAATCCAAAAGCATTAAAAGAAGTTTTTTTTTAAAAAAGAAAAAAAATACCATTTAGAACCTGGCATGCTAAAAAGTAAAGCACTTCATAGGCATATTTAGAAATGCAGCTCACTTTTGTATTTAAAGGTGTGTTAATCTTGAGGAGACGATAGTGAGAAACTTCATCCATTAGCCTTCTAGTAAATGGATGTTTACTTTATCTGTCTGCCATGATAAATCGGCAAACCTTTCCATTTTGGGAGAATATTCTTGCCTATAAAATAGGCCAGGGGTGGGTTCTGCTTTTCTTCACTGCCGGTTCGCTCAGTGATGCAATGCACGGGCACGTTTCACACACGTTTTGCGCATGTGCAGTGCTTAAAAAAGGCTTCTGCACATGTGCAGAAGCAAAAAACAAGATGGTGGCACCTATGGCGCTGCCGAGAGAACCGGCTTGGGGGCGTGGCAGTCGTGGGTCGCTACTGGTTCTAGCGACCCACGCCGCCACATTACTAACAGTTCTATAGAACCGGTCCGAACTGGTAGGAACCCACCTCTGAAATAGGCCCATAATATGGTTCTGCGGATGTGCCAAGAACCCAAAGAATGCATATGAGATACTACCTAAAAGGAAAGATTAGGCAAGCATGAAAATGTTGTTTCAGCATATGTCTCATATATCTATTATCTGTCACTGTAAATTAGAATAAGGCAGGGGGGATGGGAAGAGAAGTGACATTGGAAGACTCTTGGGAAAAATATTTTGATCTGAGCTGTTTATAGAAAGGGTTACCCTTGAACCTTATATCAATCAGCTCCCAAACAGTGACAATCCTTGATTTGTTCTCTAGCTTTGCATTATACATTAATCTTCCCTTCTCCCCAATTTCTTTTTAGGAATTCTAGAAGCCCATCCCGCTGGTAATATATTGGCATATTGGGATGTGAGTGTCATTGTCCTTTGGAAAGACTTGTCTGAACAGAATAGGAATGCCCCTGTGGGTTTCCCTTCTCATTATTGAATTTCGTAACAAATATGACCTCAGACATTGGAGATGGAAATTGGAGTAGTTTGAGACCAGATTGCCCCCTAAAAATAATCTCTATGATGAAAATCCCTGATGCTATTTTAGGAATGACAAATGATAAATATAATCATCTGCCATTTATGACACAATATAGATAAATATGCAGAATTATATAAAAATGCTCTAAAAATACAGGTTTTGCTCTGTTTGTGTAATTATGTGAATTGGGATAAGGCAAGATAAATCTTCAGGGCACAATTTTGAGTTTCTGCCTCTTTTTTTCTTGCTTTGAACATATTCTGTTATTCAGAGCAATGCTATGTCTCTAGTTCCTCTTCCCTAGATATGGAATCATATATTTGAAACAAATATACCAACCTGTTGTTAGTTCTAAAAGTGGGCTCAAGGAATAATCTTAAACTGAGGTAAAAAGATCATTCAAGGTGCAATGCTAATTAGAACATAACAGCATTTTACCACTGAGGTCAATGAGCCACAGCCAGTAGGGATCTAAAAGGTCAGAATAGAAATATCTGATAATGGCTGCCTATCACTCATTATTTCAAAAAAATGTTTAATTAATCTTGACAACCTTTCAGGGAAGTAGGTAAATATTGATCTGTTATGGTCACATCTCTTGGTAACTTTTCAAAGTAGGTCAGTCTATTTTGACATTGTTTCCAACTTCTTGCAAATGGAATTTGTCTGATTATACTGGATATACTGGATAAAAGGAAATGTCTGAAGATCATTGGAAAACTGTGAGGATATTCCTTGGTTAAAAAAAAATCTGTAAAAATGATACTAGAATTCCCAGTGATCTATCGAATTTGAGAAGCAATATGGAAAGTATATTTATAAACCTATCCCTTGCATTTGTAAGGTATGACAAAAGTGTTACCATGACTAATTCCCACTGCAGTCTCATAATTTCATAGCAGTGGTTCCTAAAGTGATCTCAATTATTCCTTATCTGAAATAATGCTCTTGCAAAAAAATCAGACTTTGTTGTTTTACACAAGTTTTACAGAAGTGTCTTTACAGTGATAATCTCAAATGTTTAAACCTCAACTCACAAACAAGTAGTTGCAAATTGCTCTATTAGTCCCAGGTTATGCCCAAACTAACTCCGTGAGGATAATTACACCAGTTAAAGAAGCACTGCTTCAAAGGAAGTTCCATCTATGAACCTTGGTTGTGATGGATTACCATGGATCATTATACATAGACGTGGTTTTAAAGTATTGGTCAGTGACGTTATCAAGCATTATCATTATACAGTATCTGAGTCCAAAATAGAGTATGGTAGTATTGGCAGGGAGTTTGTTTGTTTGTTTGTTCATTTGATATCTATAGCCATCCATCTCATCAAATGACTCTGGGCACCTCCATATATACTACCAACCAGCTTGTGTCAGTGTGCGAGTGCATCTGCACATGCACACATGCACATACATGCATACATGCATATATGCATACATGCATACATGCATACATGCATACATGCATACATGCACTTTTTTCTGGATGAAGATTCCAACGGTTTTTGACACTGAGTCCAAAACTTTCCAAGAAATTTGGAAATTTTTATATTTATAAAATTATAAAAATTTGGAAATTTTTATAATTTTATAAATAAAATTATAGAGCCGAGGTGGCGCAGTGGTTAGAGTGCAGCACTGCAGGCTACTTCAGCTGACTGCTAGCTGCAGTTCGGCGGTTCAAATCTCACCGGCTCAAGGTTGACTCAGCCTTCCATCCTTCCGAGGTGGGTAAAATGAGGACCCAGATTGTTGGGGGCAATATGCTGACTCTGTAAAACCGCTTAGAGAGGGCTGTAAAGCACTATGAAGCGGTATATAAGTCTAAGTGCTATTGCTAATTTCCCTGTCTCTGCAGGAATAACTAAGAAAATTAAGACGTATTGCTGATTGTCTTTCATATATTGGTCATATTAACTTCCAAATCTTTAGCTGACCTTCTACATGGAGATGTTGAAAAACATATAGCAATATGGAACCTTTTGGCATCAGAGGTGTGAAATGCTACAGGACAGATCTTCAGCCTCTCAACATCACCTAAGTGCTATATAGGGCTAAATGAATTTTAGAGCAATATTTCCAAATTTTGTTTAGATGGCATAGAAGGGTATGGTGGTCGATGAGAATGATTTCAGATAACTCACCATCAGTAAATACAGAAACACAGAGAGTTGTATTTACATGCCAACATAATTAGATACCAATGTAGTGTTCAATACTGTGTTACGCCAATCATATTTCATAATATTTGTGTGCTTATTAGTACAGTTTTACAATGCAATTCTTGTTTGTTATTCACTATAAAATCTGAATGTTGAAATGTTCTGGAACATGAGGGGTTCACTAAATTTATACCATCTGTTTGCACCTCCATTTTTGCACCTGTGTTACTTTAAAAATATACCAGTCTCAGAGACTCTTAATGTATAAAATATTCTCATAAGACATGAAATCTACATTTTTACAGCTTTATTGTCAGGTGAAAATACTGAGATAACCAATCTGTTTTCCTGCTAAATGCAAGCAATGGTGAATGCTATTCACTAGAGGTGTATCTGTCTAAAAAAATGCTGCTGAAATTATTAACAGGTCTTTGCTGCATAGTGAAAATAAAGAAAGCCCAACCAAAGAAATGGAAAAGTTCCTCCATCAGGTTTAAAATTCTATTGGAATTCAGAAGTGCCTCTAAGACAGTACCAATTATTTATTAGTGTAACCGAAAATAGCTTATGTATTTCTCCATGAGAATTTGTCTGGCATTGAGACCCAGTGAAAAGGTCTCTCTTTTTAGATAAAGCCAATTGTTCAGAAGTTAAGGGATAAGCAACCTGGCTCCATCAATGGCCAAGATTTTATTTACATTTTCCCAAGAATGACAGCAATATCACTGTCAACAAAAAAAATCTTCATTCACATACATTCCATTTTTTCTCCCCTCCTCTCCTCTCCTCTCCTCTCCTCTCCTCTTCTCTCATCCTCTTTTGTTGTTTTTCTCTATTTCTCTTTGTCTTTTTTTTTCCAAGTCTCCAGCATCTTACATTCTTTGAGAAGACCATAATTCTGGGAAAGGTCAAAGGAAAGAGAGGAAAAGAAGGACCATCAGCAAGATGGATGAACTTCATAGACATGCATACCATAGCAATGTGTGCACCATTCAGAGACCTAAAAGGATACAACATTCTGGAGGTCTATGTGGTCAATAAAAGTTGGCATTGACTTAATAAAACATAATTAATCAAGTAATATCTTAAATAATAAAACTGAAGGCAGAGACTATATTTGATCCATATATACAATTCCTAGTTAACAAGTATGGTCTTTTTTATTTTGTTCATATTATCTCAGCCCACATGTCTTTAATAAAATATTGAGTTGCATTATTAGATTTCAGTGAAATTGAATGTTTCCTTTCTGTTTATTACTGGAAGCCACTGTTGATCCAGTCTGTTAGCTGATGATTTATAGAGTGCATGAGGATGGTAGCCTTTTGAATCACTGCTGTTTGTTTTGCTATTGTAAACTACATTGATTTACACCTGACAGCAACTGTACCTTACTTCAGGGAACATATCAAGAAAACTCTTTGGTTTTTACTTCATTTATTATTAGGAATGAATGGGGAGGTAACTCTCTATATTAGAGTTTGCTTTCTTATGAGAGCCAATTTTATATATCGAGCCAACAGGAAGACAAAATAATTATTTGCAAATGAAAGGGAAGGGGGAATGCCATCTTACATTCCCTGAGACTAACAGCAAATGCTGTTGAAGATAAGATAATGGAGAGATGGTGTAAAAGGCTGAAGGCATTTCTGTTGGAAGACATTGACACCTTTGGGGATTCATATAGAAGGGACTTCTTGCCTGGCAAGATTGCTTACCCTGCCCCTTTTCCTTTCTTCCTTCCTATCAACCCTTCCTTCCTTCCTTCCTTCCTTCCTTCCTTCCTTCCTTCGTTGGTTCCTTCCTTCCTTCCTTTCTTTCTTCTCTTCCTTCCTTCCTTCCTTCCAACATATATTTGTTCATGTCAATTATTCTTCATGAGATATGCACTGTTCTTTTGAAGTAAAGTACCAGGAGAAACTAAATATGTATCTGAAGTCTTCTTGAAATCTTTAAAGCAGATTTGTATTTCCATTTCCCTGTAAAAGTTACATGCATTTAAAAGGTCCATTAGGAGAAAGCACAATCTTTAAAGCTGTAGGCTTGATACTTCTGGAGAATCAGGTAAATACTGATTATTTAGTACTGAATGTGTGAATTTATGGAAATGTTAGCAGTGATTAAGCATTCCATCCAGCTTGATACTTCTCGGTGAGAGCTCAGTGTACTAACTTAGGAGCTTGGTGATTTAGACTGTAAAAGGTCTGGTACAAATACATGCACCTCTTTCTTACAAGAGTTTATCTTCCAGTCCTTTCCAAATCCATGAATTTTCATATGTAGAGAAGGCATATGTGTGCCTTTGCCTGATGATTACTTGAACAGGTCCCTGAAATTTTCTAGGAATGCTTTTTTATAAGTGTTTGCTATTACCTTCTTCCTATGGCTGAGAGAGTATGACTGACCCAAACCAATCCAGCTGCTTTCATGCCAAAGGTGGGACTACAATTCCTGGTCTCCCAGTTTCTAGCCTGGTGTCTTAACCACTACATCAGTGGTTCTCAACCTTTCTAATGCTGCGACCCCCCCGCGACCCCCCCGCCGCCGCCGCGACCTTCACCTGGACGCCGCCATGTGGGTTCTTTTACCCTCTGCGCATGCGCAAAGCATTCTGCGCATGCGCAGAGGGTAGAAGAACTCAAATGGCAGCGTCCAGGCTACCAGCTGTCCGGCGACCCGCAGCACGGCCGAACCGGGACCTTTTCACCCCTGCAGTGACGGTGGCACCAAAATGGCGGGCTAACGCACGCGGCGACCCCTGTGAAATGGTCGTTCGACCCCCAAAGGGGTCGCGACCCACAGGTTGAGAACCGCTGCACTACATCAAACTGGATGTGCATTTAGATAAGGAGGAATATTTTATGTTTACAGCACAACTATTTATTTCCCAAGATAAGTTTGCCCAGTTCCCAGAATTCTCAGCAATGGCCATATTGGTTTGAAATCCAATCTCCCCCCCCCACACACACACCAGCTTGGGGATGCCAAAATTAGAAAAGGTCGCCTCATTTCTTTTAAACTATTTGTAAAGCAAATATTGGACACTCATCACTTAATGATATTGGCTAAATGTGCTGAAAGAGTATTCTTGTGTTTCTGTTTGAAAAAATGTTATTTATTTTAAAATGTTCTACTTTAATGGGCATTCAAATTGGGTAACAACTAAAACAATAGAACAACAAATCTATTATAGGTCCTTCTGCAAGTGTAGGATCATCTGAAATGGTATAGGGTCATGGAGGTTGGACTAGAAGTCCTCCAAGGTCCCTTCCAGCTCTATTCTGATTGATTGATTGACTAGATATTACATTGTGGGAAGCCACCCTCTCCCAGAAGAATGAAATATTTTAGGAAATATTAAAAAGGCAGAATATTATATTTCCCTAAAGGAGAAATAGAGAAACAAGCTCTTAGAGATAGAAAGCAGCCCCCAAGTCGTTCTTAATAGCCCCCAGCAGATATTTTGTGCCCATTGAGAAAGATTGGGCCAGCCTATACACAAAACAAAAGACTTCCAGCTCCAGGATGATGGGATTAAGACATGACCCCTCAGGACATAATAGTATTAACCCTCTACCATCTAGCAGCAGAGCTCACCACATTGAACAATCGCCTGGGGACATTGCATCACCCTCCAGGCTTCAACCAAACTTAGCTCAGACAACCTACAGAGCCAGTTATGACCCCTAGAACAGCCAATAGAATACATGTTCTTGCACAGGAACAGGAAGTTCAAGTGCAAAGCCCAAGAGAAGGTATAAAAGCCCCCCATTCTCAACTCCATGTGTTCAGCTGCCCAGGACCTCAAACCCATGTGGTTCTGCTTCATCATTAAACCATCTTTCCAATCAGCCTCCATGTTTCCAGTGTCTTTCTCCCGGCTTGGAACTGAACCAGATGGATATTTCTTCCAACAACATCGATAGTTCATAATCACTACAAAGTCTGAAATTGCTCCTGAGTAGGCAAAGCATGGAAATTAAATCTCTCAGCACTAGAATCCCAGGATAATCCAAGAAAGCACCCAAGATAAAACAGACTATTATCCCTACTCTCTTCTGGTAGCCCAAATGAAACAATGTGGACTCAGATTGGCAGAGTCTTCCCCTCCAATCTTACATTATAATACCATAACTGGCAGACAAACCTGGGAGAGAAGACTTTCCCTATTTTTTCTGTCAGATGGGTCTCTGCGATACATGTCAATTTTCATCCAAGATTAAAATCCAAGTTAATAAAAAGTTTTATCTGCAACTATTGTAACATTACAAAGCAGGTCTTTCATTTAGAAGGTTTACCACTGCTGTCACCTTAATTGATTTGGTCAGGCTGCAACATGAAAAGAAAATAAGCCACTACCCACTCTCCACTTTCCATCCAACAATTTTGTTCAAGATTATCAACATGTCTTCTGCTGTCACTGGTTACTTCAGTGTTTACTCTAGGCCAGGGGTGTCAAACTCACGACCCACAGGCCGGATGTGTCATGCACTGGCCATGCCCACCTCTGTTTTAGCGAAGGGGGAAAAGTTGTGATACGTCACATGATGACAATTTGACAACACAAGTTTGACACCCCTGCTCTAGACTATCTTCTATGCCCTGTTCCCTGTCCCATTTTCCTCAATCGCCTTTTAACATCAGGCCACAACAAGCAAGCAGTCTCTTCTCACGCATCCTCTCCATCTCTCTTATCTACATAAAACAAACAAGAAAACAAATGTAATATGTTCATAATAGAACAACTTTATTGTATCTAGGCAGCAAGCTTCAGATCTCAGAAAAGGATGCAGTCCTGTGCAAATGGGTTTGTGAGAAGGCTAGTCTTTTTGCAGGTATCAAAACAAGCAAGCATTGGTGCAGCACACTTTCCCTCTTTCTGTTTCCAACTGGACCAAATAGCAGTTTTCTTTGAAGCTCCTGCTCACAGGGGAAACTGCTGGCAATGAGTCCAGGGCAGCAATCCTTTTAAGCTCCAGGCAAGTCCAGATGTTATGTTATAAATTTTGCTACTTGGGATTTATAATTATTATATCTTCTGGTTTTTAATATGGCTCCACATTTTTCCTTTGCTTGGTTGGCAATTCAGACTATGCTTTCAGATAGGTGAATTTAATAAAGAATAACATAAATAAATAGTTTATTTTAAATGTTGTACAATTATTATTCTTATATAATAAGATATTTTCTCTCAAAGCTGACCTTGTAGAACATCGTGCACTTCCAGCATTGCCTTTTTTTATTTTTATAATTGTGTGGCTGACAGAATACAATTCTGCTTGTCTGTCTCACCTACAATATCAGATGTGATAAAGCAGCTCAAATGGAACTGCAATATTTTGTTAGATTCTGCTCAGAAGACAACACAATTCTTCCCCTGTCGTCACTGTTCTAGTTTTGGAACTTTGAAAACATTTTATTTTCATTTCTGTTCATTCTTATTGTTCTCCAACCAGGGGTGAAATCCAGCAGGTCCTGACAGGTTCTGGAGAACCAGTAGCAGAAATTTTGAGTAGTTCGGAGAACCGGCAAATACCACCTCTGGCTGGCCCCAGAGTGAGGTGGGAATGGAGATTTTGCAATATCCTTCCCCCAGGAGTGGGGAGGGAATGGAGATTTTGCAGTATCCTTCCCCTGCCACGCCCACCAAGACACGCCCACCAAGCCACACCACGCCCACCAAGACACGCCCATAGAACCGGTAGTAAAAAAAAAAATTGGATTTCACCACTGTCTCCAACGGATATTTTTTTGAATAATTAAGACTGTTACAGGTAGTTCCAGAGCTGAATCTAATTGCAAAATTCTGTTATGATAGCAAATCTCAATTAAAAATAGCTTTTGCTTTTCTGTAGGGTTGAGTTCCTGGTCTGGTCTACCTAGTGTGGCTAACAATATGTACAGAAACGTAGGCACTCAGATTGCCCATCCTTGGGCTACTGTGCTTGGAAGCAATATTTTTATCAGGAGTTTTTCCAGACTTACTTGCAGATTCCAGAAACTGAATTTAGTAATAGCAATAGCATTAGACTTATATACTTCTCCATAGTGTGTGACAGCACTTTTTGAGCAGTTTACAAATGTCAGCATATTGCCCTGAACAATCTGGCTCCTCACTTTACCAACCTCAAAAGGATGGAAGGCTGAGTCAACCTTAAACCCCATCAGGGTTGAACTCTAGGCCAGTGATGGCCAACCTTTTCTGGACTGAGTGCCCAAAGTGCGTGCGTGTGCGCGTGAATGCGTGCGCGCCCGAACCCCCAAAATGCAATGCGTGCTCCCCCACATGCATTCACCCACGACCCCCCTGCACGTGCCCCACCCCACGTGCATGCGCATGTGACCCCCTGTGCATGTGCGCACTAGCCCCCATGCATGCACATGTGACCCCCCCAAATGTGCCCCACCCCTGCATGTGCACATGCGACCCCCCCGCATGTTCCCCTCTCCCACACATGCACGTGCAACCCCCCTCACGCCCCACACCCCCCACGCATGCGCGGCAGAGACCCGACAACCAGCTGGCTGGCGGGAGGCATGCGTGCATGTGCGGCAGAGCTGAACTGGGGCAACGGCTTGCATGCCCACAGAGAGGGCGCTGCGTGCCACCTGTGGCACGCGTGCCAACGGTTCGCCATCACGGCTCTAAGCTGTGGGCAGAGTTTGCCTGCAAATACTGCATTCTAACCACTGCTCCTCTTAAGATGTCCTCTGGACAAAGATTTAGCTGTACTACTAAATAACGTTCCTTCACTTTAATTTGTGTGAATCCTTGGCTATCTTGACTGTCTTAGACAACCTATCATCCATTTGTTTAAGAAAGGAAGAAACATCTACAAGGCAATCCACTCTGCTAAGAGGAAAGCCTTACAGAAGTTTGGGGGTGGACATTGGGTTTGCCCCAATATGTTCCAGTTTCTCATTTCAAAAATATAACTGTTGTAATAAATATGCTCATTTCTCCAGCAACATTAGCTTAGCACCATACGCGAAAAATGCTTTCTTCTGCTGAGGAGTAAATCAGAGATACAATATCATAGAAGCTAAATCAGGGTTAACAGAAACGTGATAGTCCGAGAAAAATCTGTCCAATCTGTTCATCTTGCATCGAAGTGTATACTCAAAAAGCAGACAGGCATTACAGAAGATAAGGCAGTGCAACATGTTGACGCTGTGCAGCTAAGTATTTGTGTTTTTATTTTTACATTCTTTGTTACATTACACTGCAGTTTCTACATAATATTCTATAGTGTCCTCTGGCTAACCTTTAAGGGCAAGTTGCCATTGAGAGATAATCCTGGTCAGTTTTAAAGCTATCTTGTAGTTTACAAAGACCACTCAAAAACATTCACAGTTGCATGTGCAGTGCCATCTAGTGGCAAGTTTTGAAATATCCCTTCCACAAGCTATCTGAAAGATGACAGACTTTCAACAGTGAATATCACCAGGGTTCCTGATTCATTGTATGGAAAGATGGTCATACTTAACATTATAGCAAGTGTGAACAACCTTGAGACAACTGACATTTCAGAAAATAGATAAAATATGGTCGCTGGAGTCAATGTTTAGTCCATAGGAAATTTTCAATAGTGAACTATTGAATAGTGTACAGCACATAATGTTTCTATCTTGATCTATCCCATGTACTAGGTAATTTCAACCATGTTGCTGTAATTCACACTGTATTTGGGAAGATTTATACCAATGCAGCCGGTGTAATAATTATGATAAAGCATACAGTATCTAAATTCTCAGTTGAAGAAGAGTCAAGAATAAGACGGAGCTTGCATAGGCTATCCTCAGTTAATAATAGTCTAGATTGTTAAATTGAAACCACAAAAATGCTTTCTCTATTCTTATAAACCAGGATGGCAAATTCACTTGGATTGTACAAACTGCAACTTTTAGCAGGCCCCGACACAGAAGTGTCCACAAAACATGAGGCGGTGGTGATAGGGGAAGTATCTCCCTTTTAAATCAAGATGGTGGTCTAGTCAAGTCTAGAGAAAAGAAGGACCAGGGGGACATGATAGCAGTATTCCAGTATTTGAGAGTCTGCCAGAAAGAGGAGGGGGTCAACTTATTTTCCAAAGCACCAGAGGGCAGGACAAGAAACAATAGATGGAAACTAATCAAGGAGAGAAGCAACCTGGAATTAAGGAGAAACTTCCTAATAGTGAGAACTATTAACCAGTAGAACAGCTTGCCAACAGAAGTTGTGGCTGCTTCATCACTGGACATTTTTAAGATGAGATGGGACAGTCACTTGTCTGAAATGGTTGAGCAGGGGTTGGGCAGGGGGCTGGACTAAAAGACCTGGAAGTTCCCTTCCAGCTCTATTCTGATTGATTGGTGGTGGTTGCAGCTACAGAATTGAAGTTTCATCCTGTTTTTACAATGCATATAAAAAGGAGTGGTACTTCAACTGAATGCTCATGACCATCATCTTAACTTTTTTAACCCCCTATGTAGACACTCCTGCCATGACAGTAGGGCCTAAGATGAGCCACCTCTTTTTTTTCCCTGTCAGTTACATGGCTCATAGGTAAAGTTTAACCACTTTCATCAGTGGTGGGTTGCTACCGTTTCGCACCGGTTCGGCGAACCAGTAGCAGCGGTGGCGGAAGGCTCCGCCCACCCGCCCGGACATCATCAAAAATGCTCTGTGCATGTGCAGAAGCGTTGCGCCCACGCGCTCCCATTCCCAAACCGGTAGCAAAGGTAAGTGGAACCCACTACTGACTTTCATGCCAGGAATAGATGTAGCTGTTAAATTTCCCCATAGAAGATGGATGGATTTCATTTGGGTCATCAGCAAAAATAAAGGTGAAGGGTCATATTTTAGTCTGAAGTAGGGTTAGAATAAATCGGAATGGATTTAATTTACAGGAAAAATGAATTAAAATTGAACAAGTCTTCATTTTAGCAATGTATCCCTTACTGAAGACGAGAAAAATAAGATTTGTCTTTACAGTTGTGATTAATATATTGCCTATTTTCCCCACAAAACATTTTCCTTTTTTAAAATATGAGGTAAAATATTCTGTACTTGGATATGGCAATCATTTAAATAATATTCTCCAGATATTTGGGGGGTTTTTTTGTTACATGTCTAAAAATAGTTCTCAATATCAAATATTGATCCCCCCCTGTAGTTCATATTTTATGATTGACATACAATGACAATCAGTATTTGGCAATATTTTTTTATTCTATCGATTTTCAATATATTTTACTTGTAAGAAGATCCACCACAGAATCCTTTACAGGTTGAACAGGGACGATAATATTAATTAGATCTACATATAACTTTATCAGTGCCTGTTACAAATCTTTTTCTATTCCCGCTGGATATGAGGTACAGCAGACTGGATGAATGAATGCCAACAATTCTGCTGGCAAAGTTTCCTTCTAGCTGTTATCTTTATCAACGTATTCTAATAATGGTTTTCCTAAAAGATAGAAGCCACCAGACTGGTATATGATACAGTTTTTAATACTGAATAGCATTTCACAATAACATTTGGTTGGAGTTTTAATATTATTAAATTAATATTATTATTTTTGAACTAGCTTTTTAATCTGGAATCACCATTCTTTATTGTTATTCTTGTTATTGCTCCTAATCTTTACAAAATTTCCAGATAATGTACATTGCTTAGTGATAAAACTAATGAAACATCATTCTGTTTCCTTTTTTATCCTGTTTGAAATAGTCAAGTGCGCAGATGCACGCACACAATCACATTGTGCATAAACGATACTACTAATTACCTGTTAATTTTAGGACTCAGATAAACATTTTTTTAAAAAAACACACCAGAAATAACACTATGTGATGAATGCTGCATGTATCTTCTAAGGAAGTGATGCTAACTAAGTTTGCATAGAACAAACTTGTAATATAAATATTCACTGCTTTAAATTTATTTCTTTGTTTTGAAATAGAGTTTCGAATAGAGACGGACTCTCTAATTTCATTCATAATTAGCCGTAAGAAGGAGTTGTACTTCAAGGAGGAGCAGTACTCTGGAGTAGTGTTCCATTTCCTGGTGATCTCAGGGACAATCCTTGAAATTTTCAGTGGTTTAATGTTAATAATTTGAGGCTGAATAGACCAACAGTCTGACTCAATGCAAGCCTGCTTACTATCAGAGGTGGGTTTCTCCCAGTTCGGACCGGTTCGCCTGAACCGGTAGTGACCCGCTGGTGACATCACGATGACATCACAGATCCGGTTCAGTCGGTGCCGGTCCGTGGGCGCAGCCATCTTTTTTTTTTTAATGATTTTTTTTTATTTATTTTTTCTTCTGCCCATGCGCAGAAGCCGAGTTCCCAGCATTGCGCATGTGTCGCCATCTTGTTTTTGGCTTTATTTATTTATTTATTTTTATTTTGCACTGCGCATGCGCGAGCACGTGCAAAGCGCGCATGCCCACGAGGCGCAGCCACGCGGCGCGGGAGTAAGTGAACCGGCAGCGAGGTAAGTTAGAACCCACCCCGACTATGTTCCTATAATAAGCTATGCCAAAACATGACATCCTTAAGTATGTCAGTCCCTGAATAATCTTCATTATATTAGGAACACAATAGCCTCTGTAGTACTACATGGTTCAGGTATGACTCAAACAGGGCAGGCTTACATAGTAGCACAGACATCTGCACATAGACCATAACCAAGACATGGAATTTACTCTAAATGACAGAGAAGGAAGAAACAGTCTAAGGTAATTTTGTGGAGTCTACTATATACATAATCAAAATAATTGCAACATTGATAAGTATCCTTTGTCTCTTTCAGATCAACATCTGGATTTTAAATTGTTATGAGAAAAGTTTAGAAGCTGTACCTGGCCTATGGCACAAGTTTTTACTTTTGTGCTGCACAATAAATTTTCTTTCCGAAGTTATGTTTTCCTCTTGCTGTTCTGTATATTGGCAGTATATTGCTTCATATTGGGGCAAAGAAATTCAAAATGAATCTTGCTTGGAAAAGCACTTTTCAGCCGAAATTTGATTTCTGAGTCTAAGAAAAGAGAGAGAGGAGAAAAATAAAAGAAATGAGAAATATAACTATAATGCAATACTGCAGTTCCATCTGTGCCTGAACTTCATTTATAATGTTACTTCAGGACTGCTTACTTCTGAAAAAAACATTTTGTTTTCAAGCTTCTAATAGTGTAATAAAGCAGCCACCAACTAACTGATTGAATATATCTATTAACATGCACATATTAGCATCAAGGTTCCCTAAAGGGTTTGCACTGGATTTAGACTGCAGCTCATGTAGAATATAATTCATTCCTTTCACTACAAAACATGCAAAGATAGCATTTCTGAGTAAACCATAGAAATTCTTATCAATATGCATTCCGTAAAAACAAAAGAGGCTTGTATATTCTTGGTATTTTGGCCTTAGAGAACCACTTCCCCCAAAAGGGAATTAGCAGTTTTCAAAGTTTATCTGCAAAATGCCGTTCCTTTATCAATTTCATATTCAATATAGTAAGAATGATTCTCATTCCAGAATTTAAATATTGTATGGTTTTAAAAAAAGGATCAAGTAACTAAAGGCAATTCTAGGACAAGATGGTTTCCCATTGATTGAATCAAGCCTTTGTTCTACTATATATTTAGAGCCGAGGTGGCGCAGTGGTTAGAGTGCAGCACTGCAGGCTACTTCAGCTGACTGCTAGCTGCAGTTCGGCCGTTCAAATCTCACTGGCTCAAGGTTGACTCAGCCTTCCATCCTTCCGAGGTGGGTAAAATGAGGACCCAGATTGTTGGGGGCAATATGCTAACTCTGTAAACCGCTTAGAGAGGGCTGTAAAGCACTGTAAAGCGGTATATAAGTCTAAGTGCTATTGCTATTGCTATTTAAGCTATTGATGGCTCAGGGTTCTTTTCTTCTTATGGAACCATTGGTGAAAAAGACAGTTCGATGTCAAGTTCCCTTATCTTCATGGAGCAGGGCCATAAGGTCTGTGCTGTATGTTCTCATAACCCCATGCCGTATCCTGATTAAGTGCTGGCAGAGTTGAACAAATTATAGGCAGTAGGGTGAATTTCTCTTTCCTGCAGAAGACTGGTAAGAAGAACTAATTATTGCAGTTCTATTTCCAAAATGCAAAAAAAGGAACTTTTTACCATCTTTGATAGACCTTTGATAAAGCAAAGAAATACTGGGATAAAATTCCCATTTTAATAAAGATTCTCAAAGTGAATATAAAAATTAAACCAGGGACTTTTCTTTTAGACTTAATGGACAAAGAACTTGGGGGGAAAATGGAACCTTGTGGTTATATATGTTGGCAGGAACAAGAATGCTTTATGCACAAAAATGGAAAGGTGCTCTAATTCCCACAATGGATAAATGACTGGAAAAGCTGATGGAACTAGCAGAGATGACTAAATTAACTGTTGTAGTCAAAGAAAAAAAATACATCTAACTTTGTTTCTCTTTGCTTCTGCATTTTGTGCATGAGATGGGAAAAAAAATGAAACAATGACTTTTGGTTTCACTGATTAATTAAGGTCATTGTTATAGAAATTGTTAGTACATGTTAGGTATGTAAAAGTAAAAAAATTGAGGCTATAATGTTATCATTTTATTCTACTGTGCTAAAAAGATGCTTTTAAAAGATGCTTTCCTTTCTAAGGTCACTAAACTCACTAAACTTGAGGTCTTTAGTTTCTTTCCCTCTTGAAAAAAAACCAAAACATTTTCTATTCCATAAGATGGGAGGAGAAAGACTGGGAAAAATACAAAAGTAATTGTCAGGACAGAATGAGGCCCATATTTCTTAACCTGGTTGTTTTGTACTGATATGACATATTGAAAACAGCTCTGTTTGAGAGATTTTTAAAACCAGATCTATTAAATGGACATTTAAAAGCTCAAGGTTAACATACCTGTAAGAATTTGCACTATGTGTACTGTGTCTGTGTGGCAGTAGGAGAAAAAGCTTGCAGTATTACCTTAAAGGGTTACATATGAGATCAAACTAAACATATCAGAATAAATATACCATTAAGTTGCAGCCTGTGCACAATTGATTGAAACAATGCTATCTAACGCGAAACTTTTCAGCCCCTATCTGGTAGCCCTACCTGTTCCATTTGGTATGGTTTTGTAAATATTTATATTAGCTCCACTGTACCCTCAACAGGGTAAGACTTAAGAGAGTCTAGAATCTTCTACTGTAAAAGTCACCAGGATATATTTATATATGAATAAACCAAAAACAAAATAGCTGATGAAAGCTGTTTCTATATCTCCCTACAAAAATATATTTAATTTCCATATGAAAACTGTGCTATTGCTTCTGGCAAGTAGTTTCTCTTTGCCGTGTCAGTCCTTTGGCGCTTAGACTTGATAGATGATTTTTGTTTAAGTTGGTTTCCAGCAAGATGCATCAATAATATTATTTTGTTGACACGTCATTAGTTTTCAAGTTTTTGGTAAATAATAACCCTTTCTCTCTCTCTCTCTTTTTCTGATAGAAATAAGCTACTGACACACTGCTATGTATTGCAGTCTCCTCATATTCACACAGCACACAATGGAATGATGTAAGCAGCAAATGTATTAATGTGGTACTATTATTTATGTATCAGTTTATTATAGCTTCTATGTGAGAGTGTAAAAGGCAAACATTAACACCTTTAACTTTTCATGGGAGGACAAAATGTATTTTCAGAAGCACAGCTGCTGACGATTATTAATAACTGAAACTTGGATGATGATGATGATGATGATGATGATGACGATGATGAAGATTAGATAGATAGATAGATAGATAGATAGATAGATAGATAGATAGATAGATAGATAGATAGATAGATAGATAGATAGATAGATAGATAGATAGATAGATAGATGGATATATATATATATATATAGATATAGATAGATAGATAGATAGATAGATAGATAGATAGATAGATAGATAGATAGATAGAGAGAGAGGCAGGCAGGCAGGCAGGCAGGCAGGCAGGCAGGCAGGCAGGCAGGCAGGCAGGCAGGCAGGCAGGCAGATGATACATAACCAATCATTAATATCTTTGGAGAAGAGATCTCTTTCTCAAAGTTTTCCTTTCATCTCATTAAGCACCTGGTTTGTTTATTTCAGGGGTGTCAAACTCGTGTCATCACAGCATCATCATGTGACATATCATGACTTTTTTCCCCTTTGCTAAACCAGGTGTGGGCGTGGCCAGTGTGTGATGCATCCGGCCCGCGGGTCGCGAGTTTGACAGCCCTGGTTTATTTAATTGTTAGATGCATAGCCTGTCTTTCTTCTAAGAATTTAAAGGCATACATCCTTTCTCCAGTTTTCTCCACCACAACAACCAAGTGAGGTCAGTTAAGGTGAAAGAGAAAGTGACAAGCCCAAAGTCATCCTCTGAGCTTCCGTTGTTGAAAATGTACTTAAACCAGGTGTTCTTGGTCCTCATGTAACACCTCAACAACTACACAACCTGGCTCTCAAATATAACAGGAAGACCTGTTATGGGAGAATTTCTGGTATGTTACAGGAAGACCATTTATCCAGAGTAGACAAAGCTGATTAAATCAACTACAGATACCCACTGACAAACCTGGTCATATGACTGGTCATTGACATTATTAATAGTCTTAAGAAACCAAGCAGAGAGAATCTCAGTTTTTAAAATACAATAGAAATGATAGAAATAGATTTTTTTTTAAAAAATGGAAAGGAGAAAGCAAGCTGAGATTCTCTCAGTGAATGAAGCCAATTTCTGTCTTTCTCTCTGCCAAGAGTTTACTAAGGGTGAATTTCCTAGTATAAACTCTAAAGGTTTATTGAAATCCATGTTATTATACACGTATAATGATTACCTTTAGCCTTCTTTAAACTCTATGTGTGCACGTACACACACACAGACACACAGACACACACACACATGGTTTCTATCCATAGTTTTATAAGTATTCTCAAGTATTCAATTACTGGATGTATTATTTGGTAATTTTTTTGGAAAAAACCTATCCAATGTGCAGATCAGATTTTAATTTTGCATGAATATGGATAACAAGCTATTATTTTAACCCATTTGGTGGCATAGGATAGAATATTACAAGCATACTGGTGAAACTCAGTAAAACATATCTACCCCTGGTTGGACAAATAATGCCATTTAGGTTCTGATCAGGGCCTGGAGGCTCCAAGGGTCTAGATGCCACCAAATCACATCACATCACCTAGTAGTTTCATGTAGCTAGTGAAAGGGAACTGGTGAAGAATTCAAGCCTAGACATAAACATGTGGCAGGAACAATGCCCTCTCTTCATATCTTTATCACTTCACTTCTTCTGTAATCCGCTCTGCACTGAAATTGCATAATTGCATATTAAATCACTGTATGTTTTTGGTTTTGTTTTCTTGGTAGGTTGTAGCACAATGCATGCTTGAGTAGAAACTGATAAAATAGCAGGTCAGTTATATTCATGAAATAGGCTCAACCAAGAAATAGAGAAATTCGGTCAGAAAAACAGACAGTCGTGTTTTCATGGTATCACATAAATGAAGTCTCTCTGAAAGTTCTTATTTAAAGTGTTCTGCACATTTTGGAAGAAAAGTAATATATAAATAAATAATGCTGCATGCTATAAAGGTCATATATTTGGAGAAGGCTGAAACAACACCTCTGAACTAGTTTGTAAAGAAGTTATTATAAATGGGGATCGGTTCGTAAACTTTGGCTGCTTTATTTTTCAAATAGGTAGGAGGAAATGACAAAATATTTTCTGCATGCCCCATTTTGTGTGCAGAACAGTTAATTTGGGGCAATTGTTGTACAGGCTAGAACATGTATGCTTGGCCAGGATATGGATGTTCCAGGCGGAAATATTGTGGGACGAGAAACAAGAGACAAGGGCATCATTAGTGATAGTGCCTAAGAAGATGATGGCTATGGTTAGATGTGCCTTGCCATTGGCAGTGCCAAAGAGAGGAAAAATGAAT
>QLTV01000967.1:3189963-3201087 GCA_003457575.1 Thermophis baileyi
AGTGGTATTGACACTTCACGTGGTCTTGATTCTATCCCTCTGTTTATGGAGCCTAGAACTGTGTTGGCTTTTTTTGGCAGCTGCTGCACACTGCTGGCTCATATTTAAGTGGTTGTAGGACTGTTATATCATAGGCTTGGGAGAGTGGCAGCAGCATTTCAGCCATTGGGAAGAGTGGGTGGTTGAGTTGGTGGCGACTAAGCTAACAACTTACACCTAACAACTAAGCTTCTGAAAAGATCAGGGGAAGGTCTTTCCACATCCCCTCCCCATTTCTAAATTTCATTTCTGCTGAACTATGACTCGCCCCCATTGCTTAATCCAAAAACAATTTTTGGGGTTTCTTTTGGAAATGCTTGTGTTGAGCCAAAACAAAACACATTTCCCATGTTAGAAGAATAATCTTCTATGAGCCTGGGTGGTGCAAGAACAAATTAAAAACAATGAAATTCAGACATAATTTTAAATTTTATTCATTTTATTCCTAAGAACAAAGAGATTTGTTTTGGGGGTAGCTACTGAGGACGTGGGGTCCAGAGACTTGGTTTTATAGTGGGGACTGATCCTTGGTGTGAACTTGGGGATGTGGTTTGTTTATGTGCATTATGTGTTTTAATGTGTGTTCTTCCTATGCAGATGTGCAGTTTGAGATGCTCCTGATTTGGGCTTTGATCCTGAAGTCCGTGTGAAATCTGGAAAGGAAGATCACCCTCAGATATGTAGATTTCACCTCCAGTGTCTCCCTTTATCCTGGGGGGAATTTCCTGCTCTTCGATGGAGTCAGTGAGATGCTAGTCCAAGTATTAGGACTATATGTTTATTCTGAGACTGGTCGGCAGTTAAAGGTTCAGATGGCTGCTAAAAGTGGAAGGGCAGATCAGAGGCCTTTTATCTTCTAACACCCATTTCATGCACGCTCTTATCAAACAGTGTTTTAGAGCAGGGGTGAAATCCAGCAGGTTCTCACAGGTTCTGGAGAACCGGTAGCGGAAATTTTGAGTAGTTCGGAGAACTGGCAAATACCACCTCTGGCTGGTCCCAGAGTGGGGTGGGAATGGAGATTTTGCAATATCCTTCCCCCAGGAGTGGGGAGGGAATGGGGATTTTGCAATATCCTTCCCCCAGGAGTGGGGAGGAAATGGGGATTTTGCAGTATCCTTCCTCTGGAGTGGGGTGGGAATGGAGATTTTGCAGTATCCTTCCCCTGCCATGCCCACCAAGCCACGCCCACCAAGCCACACCACACCCACCAAGCCACGCCCACAGAACCGGTAGTAAAAAAAATTGGATTTCACCACTGTTTTAGTCTTCAACCAGCTTTTATCCTCCCAAAAAAGTTTTTTTAAAAAAGTTGATTGTTTAAAGAAAGATGAAAAAATTCATCTAATGAAGCTATCCTGACATTTAATATAAAAGAACCCCTCTTCCGCGCTGTTGTGTTTTTTCATGACTTGTGTGATTTGTTCTTGATGATTGTGAGCAACCTCTAGCTCTCTGAGTGAGGACAAAGAATTGGAATATACGAGAACTTCTCACAGCAAGGGAAATGGATGGCATTTTCTTGACTAGAAGAGCAGCATCTTACTGACTTCTCGTAAGTGTGATTTTGTTTTCCATTGGATACATGCTGGCATCATGAAATGTATCTGCAGAAACTAGTAGCTTTGCATCACAGGAAGAAAAAGTGGCATGGGCGGTTTGTCTTGCCTTATGCTTGGCAGATGGCCATCAGTGAGGTTGCACATTTGCTACTTCAGAATATGGTAAAAATGCCACATTAACACAGGTTTCAAGACTGGTTTTTTTTCTCGTGCCAAGCAATGACCCCCACCCCACCATAGCCCAACACATACATACCCCCCACACATTTTTAATGCTCTTAATCTGCTCTTATTGAAAATCTGCTGTCACTTTGGCATTAATGCTAGGAAGCAATGTTCTATTCTGATGCTGTCACTCCAAGGGCAGGTTGTTCCTGTCAGCTGAGAAGCAGTGTGCATCTGTGCTACAATGACTATTTCCAAATGAGACACTGTCACCTGGGTACCTCACATTCCCTTCAGCTCTTGTCACTTCAAGAGCACAACATTCTAATGTGTCTGGCTGAATGGGGGTAGGGAGGGGGGAAAGTATAAAGTTGCCATGGTAATTCTGTAGCCACAAACTTCCTACTAAAAATACACAAAATATATCCTGGATGCTATTCTTTCCAGCCAAAGCAAAACAAAGTGTTATTGATGAAAATAATTACCCTTAGCAAAGAGTAACAAACATGCTAAGGCCTGCTTTGATTATAGACATGACCATTGCATTATCTTGGTTGAATTCAATTACTGTTATCAATTCTATATTCAGAGCATGGCTATTATTTGTGCCCTCTAGTGATTATGTGGATTTTTGCAGTTCATATTGGGTGATCATAGGAAAGTAAGCATCTTGTTACTTTCATGATAGCAGTGTTCCAATATTTGAGGGGCTACCACAAAGATTAAGGGGTCAACCTATTTTTCCAAAGCACCAGACAGCCAAGACAAGAAACAATGGGTGGAAACTAATTAAGGAGAGAAGCAACTTAGAACTAAGGAGAAATTTCCTAACAGTGAGAACAATTAACCAGCGGAATGCCTTGCCGTCAGAAGTTGTGGATGCCCCATCGTTGGAGGCTTTTAAGAAAAGACTCGCCAAACACTTGTCTGAAATGGTATAGGGTCTCCTGTTTGAGCAGGGGATTGGACTAGAAGACCTTCAAGGTTCCTTCCAACACTGTTATTCTATGTTCTTATGCTGAAGAATAGGCTATAGATTAATTCTGGGACCTTTTGCAAGAAGATCTTTATATTTCTAATCAAACAGCTCCCAGTTACTGGCTTCTCTTCCCTATTGTATATTCTACCTGAGGATGTTCCTTAAATGAACAGATTTGCATGATGTGGACATACCCATGATATAGGGTGCTGAAAATATACCCAGGATCAAATGAGCTCCTGGCAAATGAAAGACTTCTTATTTTTGAATTAAGGTGTGTGCCAGTTTGATTCCACAAATGCCTGATAATGCCTATATTTATACAACTTGCTAGATTAAACTAAAATGGGCTATGGTTATTTGGGTTTCAGTGTCTTGTGGGAAATCCACTGCCTTAGCATATTAATTGAACTGGACCATGCTAAAAGATAATCTGATTTATTTGTTTGCCGCAAAGCACATTCTATAAGCAGCGCAGATTAAGGGTCAAGTGTGTTTTGTAAAGCCATCCTCAGAGACTTTTCAACTCTTCAATGCACGCAACTCATTTCAGTGCTTAAAGAAGGCTGCGTGTAATCATTTGTTCACACAAATACAATTTACCTAAATTTATCGAAATGTGGCGGTTTATCAAGCCTCATAAAATATCATTTTGTATTTTCCTAGAGGATGTATTTATGTACTGAATACATTTTTATGCTCAGAGCAGAGCACAATAAAACCAAATTATCAGCAAAACAATAAATAAATGACACAGTAAAAACACTGTAAGTTCCTTCAAATCCTCAGTTCAAATAAATAAATACTACACAGTTTTAACATATTACTATTAATAGGTATCTAGTGACATGTTTTTTAATGCCCAGAGGGCTTTCTAAACATATCTACACTCAAGAGATCACTCGATCTCTGGTGGGAAACTGCTCTACAGGGCACATACCACCAATAAAACTTTCTCATATCCCTCTGGATCTCTCATGAATGCTGGATGTGCACACTGGGTTCCTAGAATTCACTTGAAACAGTCAACCCTGCACGTATTTGGGTGACAAATCATATAAATCAAAACAGCCCATTGAATTGTACCCAAAAACTTTCAACCAATGTAGCAACATACCTTGCAGCAATGCTAGATGTTAATGGCTTGCATCCATTAACTAGCAGCATGTTTCTTCTGAGCTGTTGTCAAAGACAAACCATATGGGGTACATTTCAGTAATCTAAACAGGAAGTAGCAAGGGCAGGACCCATTGTTGCCAGGATCTCCTTTTGCAGGAAGAGCCACAATGGATGCATCAGCCTATGTTAGACAAAGTCTGCCCTAACCAGGGCTTCTCCCTGCCTATTCATTATTAGCTGTCAGTTTAAGGGGATTCCAAGTCACAGACCTGCTCCTTCAAGGGGAGTTTTACATCATGCAGAGTCATCCCTAGAACAGATACATTAAGTCTATCTATTACAGGTGTGCCAAACTCACGTCGTCACAGCAGCATCACGTGCCATATTGGGACCTTTTTCCCCCTTCGCTAAACTGGGCGTGGGCTTGGCCAGCACGTGATGCATCCAGCCCACGGGCCGGGAGTTTCATAGCCCTGATCTATTGAGTCTATTTTCCCCCATCCTTTCATATCTGTACTGACACCAGACACCTAGTAAGGAGCGCGGTGGCTCCCGAGGTTAGAATGCTGGGCTGACAATTGGCAAGCTTGCATTTGAGATCTGTTGCTGCCATGGGGTGGGGTGAGCTCCCGTCACATGCTCCAACTCCTGCCTACCCAACAGTTTGAAAGCGGTCAACCACAAAGTAGATTAATGGGTATAACTTCAGTGGACGACTTCATGTGGACACAAAAGGAGCCCCCAATTGAGTGTCCTCTGGGCATTGGGGATATCACTGGCAAATCCTTTCACCACAGATGCACTTTGGTGCTTCCGACATGGAGAAAACAAACAGACATCTGGTCAGTTCACCACATCATTAGTCTAGCATAGGATAGAGGATGATGTGTGCCTGGATATTATCACCCTCAACTGACAGATGACCTCCCCCGGTGGATTTGTGTACATGTTAAACAGTAAGGGGAAAAGAGAAGAATGCTGTGGCAATCCACAATAGAGGAGCTATTACAGACCTCTCCTATCTTACCATCACCAACTGAAACTGCCCACACAGGAAAAAAGATTGCAGGTAAGTGCCCCAACATTCACAGGCATCCCCAAAGGGTAGCATTATCAAAGGTATCAAATGACATTTCTAAATCTGAAAGGATGGAGAAGAGCACACCTCTCTTGTATCCAAATCCAGATGTAGGTTATTCCACAGCACAACAGTTTCCAATCCACCCTTAGATCTGACCCTTGATTGAAGAGAAGTAATTCCTCTCCAGTGCTTTCCTAATGTGGTCATTAAAATGCAGAATAAAACCTCTTTCAAGACATGGTAGTTTGTCTTATAGACCGCAAAAATAATCTAGAAGTATGCAATAAATGCCCAGAGTGCTATATTATTTGTTACTTTTTCTTTTGCTTAATGGATCACTGACATGAAATATAATTGAAATTCCTGATCATGGATAGATACTCAGTTGAATCAAAGAAATGCTGTCATAAATTGTAACAAAAGCAGCAACTAGCTTTGTAATGTATTGCAAAATGATTTAAATGCAGTTTTGAAAACTGTCTCACACCAAACTTCTCTCTCTCTTTTTTTCTCTTTCTCTCTGTCTCTCTCGTTCTCTCTTTCTCTCTGTGTGTGTGTGTGTGTGTGTGCGCGTGCGCGCGTGCGTGCATGCACGCATGTGTGGTGTGCAGTAATTAACATTCTGTAAATGCATCTCTTATAGCAGGGGTGTCAAACTGACGGCCCGCAGGCCGGATGCATCACACACAGGCCACGCCCACCCCAATTCCGCAAAGGAGAAAAACGTCAGGAAACATCACATGATGGCAACGTGACACCGCAGGCTTGCGGTGTCTTATAGCTTGCCTTTCCTGAGTGCATCAACAATTGTGGCAAAAGCCATTAGTGATTATTTACAAAATTGGCAATACCTATACTTTATTGTCAGATTCAATAACTATTGGTTGCCCATTTGTAAAATCCAGTGCTATCCTATTATAGCATAACTTCCTTAATCATAATTTAATCCTTGTATAATCTTTCCTAATAGAGTTCAATAGAATTCCCCTCGTGTTGTTCCTTTCGTTCTTTTAATAGCTTGTCTTCATAGTTGACATGTTATTAATAATACGACAAATGCAACAAGACTAATTTCATTGAGGAAGATGAAAGACAGGTTATATATTTGACCTAGGCCAGTGGAGAAACAGGACAAATACTGCATACCCTTCAAAGAGATGTAAAACTCTGTACCTTCATGGAAACACGAGCTAGGCTTTGGCTTAAAAACAGCATATGAACTCAGTAATTTGGAAAGATGCACTGTATTGCAAATTAAGGCCCCTGAAAATAGTAATATGAATCGGGATGTAAAAACTGAATATATCTAGTGGCCATCTGGATTTCTGCAGATCAGAAGTCCTAAGCTGGTGCCATGAACACCTGAAGAGAGGAAATAAATTATGTACTGGAATTGCTATTTATCTATGTATCAGGATTCTAGGAAGAATGCATTATTATATAGATAGCCTAATACATACAGTATATAAAAATGTAGCTGCTACAGCTTTGGCTTTAGGAACTAGTTGGGCATATCCAGGTCTCATCCATGAGACAGTGTTTATTAGTTGGGACCCAGGAGAACCCAAGAGGGGTTCTCTGCCCTAGTGATCACCTATGGGACATGTTCCCTCCAGAAATTAAACTTGTTAGTCTTTCACAGGGCACTAAAAACCTGGATTTGCCATCAAGCCTGGAGCTCTGACAGTATGGGAGAGCCCATACCATGGTTACTTTGAATGCTTATGAGTTTTCTTGGCTGCTATTTTTATGTTATTTTTGCAGTTTTGAATTTCGGTTGTTTTTTTACCGTTTTTATTCTGTTTTCATTGTGAGCCACTCAGAGTCATGTACATGTGGCCTGTTCATTAAATAAATAAATTAAATAAATGAAATAATACATAAATAAACTACAAATAAGGTTGGTGCATCTGAAAGAACAAATAATGAAACTGATATCATAATGTCTTCCACTGAATACAACCTGAAGCAAAACTGAAAATGTTTTTCTTCCAAAAACTTCCAGCTGCCTTTGATATGCCCCAAACAGGGGAAGGACTCTGTCCAAGACTGCCAAGTGAATACAGGATTGATTGATTTGAGAAACCATGAGGAACTGATGCTGCCCGATGTATATTTTATCTTTAAATCTGTTAGTTGAAATGTGCATTTTTTTAAAAAAAACTAGGCTTCTGTTTCTTTAAAGCTAAGAGAACTGAAACCAGGTCACATTTAGTATGGGGGGGGGGACTTTCTCCTCCTATATTTTTAATTGTAAAACTTTAGCTATTTTTTAAAGTTTGCATTTATTAAAGTGAAACCATTAAACTGCGCTGTATTGAGTTGATTCATATTTATATGTTAATATGTTCACGGTGTTAAGACGTGCTAATAGCTGACATAGTGTATTTATAGAAATCTTTAATTTCTAGAGGACTAGCATATCGGGATCATTTTACTGGTAATCTAGATTTTTACAGTCTGGATCTAGTAGCACTGGGATTCTAGAGAGCATGTTCATCTTAAGTGTACCCCACTTTTCTAAAATGAAAGGAATTGAACCCAAAGGATAATGCTTTTATATTGCAGTCTGGCCCTATAAAATAGTCTCTCCTTAGAATTAAGCCTTGATCCATCTGTTATAATAATAGAGATCTTTTTCAGAGAGTGTTTGGTGATTCGGATGTTATCATCTTCTTTTGTATTAATATGAATCATTATGTGCAGGTTTATTGTTAATTGGTAAAGTTTGCTCTTGTTGTTTTTCTGCCTTCTATATATATTTTTTTTTACCATGGACATTTTTAATTCTTGATTGTGTGGTCTGGATGTTTTATTGTTGATCATTATTGCATACCACTATGAGTCTATGGTTGATTAGGTAGTTATAATTGGAATGAATAAACAACTCCAGATGAATTTAATGGCACATGGTAGGAATTAAGAAAGAGAGAGAGCACACATTCTTAAGAGTACATTGTTCTTGTTTTTTTTCCAATACTTGGCCAATGAAACAAATATTGTAGACTATTTGGATGGTTCTTTTGGTCTCTTCTGTGACCCTTGCTGTTTACAAAATGAAACATTTTTTAAAAAAAATTAGAAAAGGAATACATGTGTATTTGTTGTGTATTTGCATTCAAATCACAGAGCATTTAATTGCAAATTTTCTTGCTGGCTTGTTTGTTAATGAAAAGATGTATGAATATTTTCTGTGTTTGCTTCAAGCCCTTACTTATTTATTATACATAACAGAAGGCAGAAAGAAACAAAAGTATGGCCAACCATAACATGACCAAAGCAGGAGCTTTCACTCTCCAATGGATTCCCAGGTTGTAACAGAAGAATGTCTTCATTAAGATGGGATTTCTTGAGATTTGGCATGGTGGAAGAGATATTTGAATGCCCTTTCAATGTGTTTGACCATCAAAGGATGTCAAAGAAGCCTGGCTTAGAAGCCTTGTTGAAGAAGGCATCTAGAATATTTGGAAATTCTGCCTAGAAGGCAGGTTGATTGATTTGATATAGAGGGGTAATCACATCTAGATAGGATGGTAGTTGGCCAGTGAAGTAGGTACTTAAGATTTTGCTACAGATTCATTTTCTTTACTGATGAAAGGAACTTAAGGACCTACCATGGGAATGCAGTACAAGTGTGACTGTGGCCACTATTAGAGTTGGCACAAATGGCATCTAAGTGTTTTGTTTCCCAACAAATTTATGGGTAAATATGGTGAGTGGATGATTTCTTTTGAATTTCTCCAAAAATGCTTTCTTAATTGTTGGACTCCTCCTTAGTTGTGGCAGAAGAAACATTGTGTAAAATGATCAAAAAGAAAAAGAAAAAGAAAGAAAGAAAAGAAAGAAAAGAAAAGAAAAGAAAAGAAAAGAAAAGAAAAGAAAAGAAACCGCTGGATTTCTTTCCAGCATAGGAAGGCTATAAGTTCCTAGAGAGATGACCAAATGTTCTACTGTATTTTTCATTATACATACATACATCAGCCACCAGCCATAATAAAATAGATCAGCGGTTCTCAACCTGTGGGTTGCGACCCCTTTGGGGGTCAAATGACCATTTCACAGGGGTCGCCGCACGCGTTAGCCCACCATCTTGGTGCCATCGTCACTGCAGGGGTGAAATGCTCCCGGTTCGGCCGTGCCTGCGGGTCGCCGGATAGCCGGTAGCGACAGAAGCTGGAGACTTCACCCACCCGCCCGGATGCCACCATTTGGGTTCTTTTACCCTCTGCGCATGCGCAGAACGCTTTGCGCATGCGCAGAGGGTAAAAGAACCCAAATGGCGGCGCAGAGGGTAAAAGAACCCAAATGGAAGTCTCCCGCTTCCATTGCTATCAGCTGTTTGGCGATTCGCAGGCAAGCCCGAACTGGGAGCATTTCACCCCTGGTGAAACACCCCCTTTGTCACCTCATCCCGCATGGGGAGGGGCCGGGGAGGGGGTTGCGGTGTTGAGAACCACTGAAATAGATGAAAAAGCACATTGGTTTATTCAAGACTATAATCAAGGTTTGATTTGATGTAATTAGTTAGTTTCTTAGTTTTCTGCAGCTTTTTAAATTTGCAATGGAATAAACTTTTAAAAAAGACAATATGCAAGAGATTCTCAGTAGTATGGGTGCTCATTTGTAACAAGTAGCTTTGTTCTTCCAAATAGTTCATAGGCAAAGGATGGTCATGTAGGTATCATAGGAAAGTTTATCTTGGTATCAAGTAGTAGTAACTAACTGAACCTACTGGCTGGTTTGCAAAGTTGCCCAGATGAAGGCTGAACTGAATTGGCACACCTTTTAACTATCAGTCAGGATGATAGTTAATAACTTAATCAGGATGGGGAGTTTTGATCTCCTTTCCAGTTCATTCTTTAAAAAGGATCTCTCCATATAAATGGCTCTTCATATAATAGTTCTCCATATAACGGCTTGAAGCAATATATAATCAGACCAAAACTAGAAACAAATTACCTAGTACTATCATCAAAAAGACTCTGGTTCTCTACTTCCATTTTATTTTGTTTTGCGTAACCTTAAATTTAAGATTGCAATTTTTAAAAAAATTAATAATGTTTACACCACTCAACTTCTCATCCTTTTCTTTCTTTTTAACCTAAGGTGGATAACCATTGTCCATGTAACCAATAGACTGAGATAAGGCAAAAAGGGAGAAAGATAAAAAGGAATTTGGCTTAATATGATATTGATTGGTTAATAAAAGAACAAATATCTTTCCTGCAGGAATGTTTCTCAAAAAAAAAGAAAAAGAAAGAAAGAGAACATCATGTTTTGCCGAGACACAGATATATGCTTTCTAGTTAAGAGGAGACTCTGAGTGCAAGCAGGCACCTTGTTTGAAAGATAAGAATACAGAAAGCAACTGCATTATCAGCAGGGCAGAAATGCTGGAACTAATATAAATCCCAAAGAAAGCAGCATTTCAATTCATTGTTTAAGCTAAATATCCTCAGAAGCTTTTTCTTTAAGAGCAATATGCATGGTTAGAGTTATCAGATGAGTGTAAAATCAAGAAACTTAATTCTTTCTATTTTCAAATTTCCGTGTTTGTTTGTTTGTTTTAAATTACTTCACTGTACCAGTTTATATTTTTTTTACAATTCTGAAATATCTCTCTGCATTTTATTGAATAGTTAACTGTTGTTTTCTTTTCAATAAGTTGCTGGAAGAAATTTGGAGCTTTTACACAAAGATATATCCAGTAATATCTGTATAGTTATGACATCAATTCGTGATGGTCTCTGTTCTGTAATCCCTTTAAATTCTTTTCTTCCACACAGGCACCTACCAAATCTAATATTTCCATCACAACAATGGAAGCAACATTGCAATGTCATTATGGAAGCTCTGCCTCTTTTGTATACATATGTAACGGAAGAAATTTGGAGCTTTTACACAAAGATATATCCAGTAATATCTGTATAGTTATGACATCAATTCGTGATGGTCTCTGTTCTGTAATCCCTTTAAATTCTTTTCTTCCACACAGGCACCTACCAAATCTAATATTTCCATCACAACAATGGAAGCAACATTGCAATGTCATTATGGAAGCTCTGCCTCTTTTGTATACATATGTAACATCACCACCACCACCACCACCACCACCACCACCACCACCACCCCCCCCACCCCCACCCCCCCCCACAACCACAACCAAACCCCCCCCGCCC
>QLTV01000967.1:3216976-3246976 GCA_003457575.1 Thermophis baileyi
AGTTTGTGACCAGGATGTGAGAGGTCTGTAAATATTTTCACAGCCCTCTTTTTGACTCGTGCAGTATACAGGTCCTCAATGGAAGGCAGGTTGGCAGTAATTGTCTTTTCTGCAGTTCTGATTATCCTCTGAAGTCTGTGTCTGTCTTGTTGGGTTGCAGAACCAAACCAGACAGTTATAGAGGTGCAGATGACAGACTCAATAATTCCTCTGTAGAACTGTATCAGCAGCTCCTTGGGCAGTTTGAGCTTTCTGAGTTGGCGCAGAAAGAACATTCTTTGTTGTGGTTTATATTGTGGGATATAACAACAAGAAGCACTTTTTCTAATAAAAAGCTTTTTGCAAAATGTGAGCATACTTATATTTAGTAACATAAGCAAATTTGGTGGAAAAAAATGACAAAATATCCTGTTCATACTATTAAAACATCTCAAGGACATCCAAAGATTCACATATCGCACATGTATATACATATATTCAGTAAAGATAACTTACAAACTTCTACCAGTTTCACGGCATGATTTTCTTCTGTTCTAATGATTTTGCATTGGGTTTTTTTTTTCCTCTGAAATTTCAATACTGTTAATGGAAAACCTAAATGATGTTGCTCTATATTTTCTCAGACTTTTTTATGGTGTGCAAATAGAGTAGTAATATTATTTATCAGATGATATTGTCCCATTCTGAGACTGTGCTTTTGTTATCATTAAACAATGGTGTAATGAACTTTTAAGAGGCTGGAAAAAAGATGTTACTTTGGAAAAGTTTACAGGTTGGATCTACCCATTTATCTAGATAGATAGCTACCTGTTCATGAAATCATTATTAAAAGAGAATTAAGAATCCATCTTTAGAAATTTAGAGATTTCTTAATTGGGTATTAATGTCTACCCTTAGCAATTATGCAATTGCCACAGTATTTATAGCCTGATACCTTTTCTCTTTTAATAGATTTGATTAAAGAAGCACGTGTAAAAATCTTTAAACAGCTATGCAAAGTTTGACAAAGGGCTTCTTAATTTCAAAATAAACCAATGTGCTGCTTTCTTTTTATCATGTCTCAATGATTACAGAATGTATTTCCCCATCTGATTCATTCCATTTTTAGTTCCTGGACAGAGTTGTTTCTTTAAAGTAATTGTATACATTAGGACTACCCACACTTTGAAAATGATTTGGATTTGAAATTATTTTATTTTTCCTTTTTAAATATGAAAATAATACTATTTAATGTTAACTCTATTGCCCTGGATGACTATATCGCATGCATTTTTAAAATTATATGTGCTCTCTTCCATTCCACAAATATACTGTAAACGTATTAAAACTATGTATGTTTTTAAAATGTCATAATAAAAGTTTCAGATTGGAGCTGATTTATCCCTACCCTACCCCATACAAACTTTAAATAGAGATGCATTTATAAATTACCACTTAATTGCTGAAAAACAACTGTTACAATATTAGTAATTAAGAGGAAGATAATTTTTCTAGGCTTGTCTTACTTCGTGACAGAACTTTCAAAAATTGCTTTTAAATTATGATAGTTGGCTCTTTTTATTTGAGGATAATTATAAAAATGAGCAATTCTTTTTTCCCCCTTGATCTTATTTTTTTAGTCAAGTAGGAATAGAACCATCCTGGCATATGTTTGACGATGATTTATAAAGTAGAGTTAATGGTATATGCAAATTTGAGGATGATATAATTTCCTTCCATACTCTGCCTGATTTATTATTATAATCTTTTTACAGTAAACATAGATGAGTCTGTTTATAATACAGGGTGTCACTTTAATTCGAGAATAAGAAACAACAATAACAACAATTATCTTAAGCCATAACAATAATAAATTATACTATTTTCAAAACTACTATGTTCAGTCATTTGCCATGTTTACTCTGAAAGCAAAAGTGTATATTTCATGTAAGGTGTATAGTATATCTTTAGAATACATCATGTTAATTACAGCATATTGCATAATTGCAGAAGTATTTTTCACTATGTTGTTTTGCTGACGTTAAAGATTTTAAAATTTAAAAACGCTCAAAACATTTTCAGGATTTTATTTTCATCTATATGTGAAAAAGAAAAAAAAGTAAGGAATTGAAAAAAGCCACTGGACAAATATATTATTATTTATTAGAGTACCAATTAATTGTATTTTCAGTTTGTTAATACACAGAACAAGTAAATATCACAGCATTGTTCTTTATATTACTCTAAAGTAATATGCTAACTCTGTAAACCGCTTAGAGAGGGCTGTAAAGCACTATGAAGCGGTATATAAGTCTAAGTGCTATTGCTATTGCTATATACAAAAGTACTCTATATTACTTTAAAGTAATATACATTATTCAAAAGTATTTTGTGACAGCCTTGTTTGTTCAAAAATATGACAGACAGCAGATGTCAATATCTATGGGCCCAACCAATGAAATTCTTTTAAAAAATAAAAGATGTCTCTGTAAACCTTAGAAGAAAGGGAAACTGATATGGTTCTGATCATTTGGATAGAGTTGTTGAATAATCTTTAGAAGAAAAAGAAGATACAGATTAAATTATGAATAAAAAGGCTAGCATGTATGTCATAAAATATTAAGGGACATTATGCTACATGTCATGTTGTCAAGATTGCTGGGGTATGTATGAAGGTAAGAACCAATAGGTTTGTGATAATTGTATATTATGTTTCAATGAATGGTGAAAATGATCTGGGAAAAAGCTATGCAAAAAACTTCTGAATGAATTTATACAAAAAAGAAAGAAAGAGAGAGAGAGAGAGAGAGAGAGAGAGAGAGAGAGAGAGAGAGAGAGAGAGAGAGAGAGAGAGAGGAAGCAAATTCTATTAGGTGACATGGAAGGATGGATAAAAATAAGACAAAAGAATACAGAAAAATGATTGGCCATTCAGAAACTGAATAATGTAGAGAATGGTGAAAAAAAGATTTGTCTTTTTTTTCAAGTGCACCACTTCAGTGTATACCAATTAACACACGTGTGTCTATAAACATTTGTTTGTTTTTTTCCCTATATTTCTATCCCATCCCTGATGGACTTTGGCCATATAACATTAAGATAAAATATTTGATACAATCAAAGCAAAAACACAAAAACAAAGCACTAAGAACAGCTTAGAGATGAAAGCACATTCGGAGGGAACATATTTAAGAGCCGAGGTGGCGCAGTGGTTAGAGTGCAGTACTGCAGACTACTTCAGCTGACTGCTAGCTGCAGTTCAGCAGTTCAAATCTCACCAGCTCAAGGTTGACTCAGCCTTCCATCCTTCCGAGGTGGGTAAAATGAGGACCCAGATTGTTGGGGGCAATATGCTGACTCTGTGAACCGCTTAGAGAGGGCTGTAAAGCACTGTAAAGCAGTATATAAGTCTAAGTGCTATTGCTATTGCTATTTAGCTTGTTTGTAAAAAGTAATCAGAGATGTTTATAAATCTAAAAGTATGACAGATAATAATAAAAACAGAAGATACAAGGGTGATGCAAGATTCTGAATGTGGGATAGACCATTTGTTGGTAGGATCAAGAAAGGGGAATAATATTTGGGTGTGTCTGAAGGAGGTGGAGAATTCCAAGGATGTGATTCACACAAATGAAACCACATGCCTCATGTATGAGTTCTTTAGATGCTGTATCTTATAAAGAGGACTTAAGGATAGGCTGTTGCTTTCAGTAGTAAACTGGGATGCTTTAAGTGTAGTTCAAAGGCTAGGATGACTTCTTCCTGACCTGCATGACCTTTACTGCCCTGGTGGAAGAAAGCGGCCTTTAGAAAGGGAAGGAATGGAAAAGAGCAAGGAAGAACCACTGAGAAATAATGTTCAGTTGTCAGAATCAGGGTCTAGGATTTAAGAGACGAAGCTGGTAATTTCCTATCTCCGTACATTTTCAAACCATTCTCACTTCTCACCTTTTAAGTGAATTTCTTCAGGGAGTGCAGAGTGAAATATGTCCTACATTAGTTTTGATATCAGATGGTCTTTTTCAGTAAGGAAAAATAAATACCTTTTTAGATTCTTTGACAGCAAGATATATTCTGCCCAAGATTCATTCCCAAAGGTGACAGGAACAGTCTTTTTAAGAATTACTAGCTTGGTCAAATTCACCTTAGTCTGTAGTTTATTTTACATTCGGGCACTGGAAGAAGAATGGCAGAATTTTCACAAAACAAGTCTGAGATTAAGTACCAAAGTAATACCGAATCTACTGATAACTAACGTCAGTTATCTTCCTTCCTTCAATAGAAATGGAGCTGAGCGATGGGGAATTTATCTATTCATCACAAAAGTCCCACTTTTAGATCTTTTTATGGCTGCTGTTCTCCAGAGAAGTGCACAATTTCTTCTTTTTAATCTTCATGGCTCTTTCTTAAATCAGCAGCCACATTTTTTTCTTATAACCCCTGATCCTCCCAAATCATACTATTCTAATACTGCATACAGTATACAGGAAATCCTTGATTACGATCACAATACAGCCCAAATTTTCAGTTGCTAAGCAAGACAGTTGTTAAGTGCATTTTGCCCCATTTTATGATCTTTTGTGCCACAGTTGTTAAGTGAATAACTGCAGTTGTTAAGTTAAATACATGGTTGTGAAGTGAATCTGGCTTCCCCCATTGTCTTTGCTTGTAAGAAGGTCACAAAAGGGGATCACATGACTCTGGGACACTGCAACCATAAAAAGAATCAGTCAGCATTCAAATGTTGATCATGTGACTATGGGGATACCGCAATGGTTGTAGGTGTGAAAAAGATCATAAGTCCCTTTTTTCAGCATAGTTGTAACTTTGAACAGTCACTAAATAAACTGTTGTAAGTCGATGACTACCTGTACAAACCACTCTGTCCCTGCAAGTCTATTTGGCCAACTGATGCTTTCTAATCTTGGATTCGTAAAGGTTGGCATGATGTTTAAGGGGGGAAAAAAACCTTTTTAATTAAAAAAATTCCAATAAAATAAATAGTACAGGGAATGCAGCAAAGCAAATCATCAACCTTCAGCATTATTATTATTTCTGAACACCACATTTGCTCCTACACAGGCATGTATTCAGTGCCCAGAATCATTTGGGCAAGGTGGGCAGCCATAAAAATTAAATTAAATTATTAAACTGAATTATATAAAATTAACTCCTTAGAAAGTATATTGTACTTGTTGCAGTCCATAAAATTGTTTTGAAGTGTGTCCACCTGCCCAGAAAAGAGATGGAGATATGGTAAGGATGACAGGCAGCATATTAAAAAGTTAAGGGAGGTGACATAGTGATATAACATTAAAAAAACATCATTTAACATTATATTTTTTAATGAACTTGGCAAACGAGATGTATCTTAATTGTATTTAAAAAAACCTGGATGGGAACCAACTTTAGCCTGAAGGAAGTGTATTTCCAAATGTTTATAAGAATAGAAGGAAGGGCCTTTCACACAGGCCTAATAATGAAGGTCTACCCAGAGGTGGGCGTCACATAATGTAACAACTGGTTTGCCCAGCACCGAAAATGTGAGCGAGCACACGCACGCACGCTTCGCTCGCATGCACGCGTGCCTTCCGTGCATGTACGCGGCTTCAAAAACATGGCGACTATATAGGATGGGATAGCGCCTGGGCCGAACCTGTCCGAACCGGCAGCAGCCCACCTCTGGGTCTACCACATAAATTTGAATTCCTAGGTTCACAACAAGATGCGTGGTCTTCATACTATAAGTCCCAATTTTTCAGGAGGCAACTGGACTTTCTTGTGTTTTCTTTTGAAGACATTTCGCTTCTCATCCAAGAAGCTTCTTCAGCTATGACAGGATAGTGGGGAATGGAAGAGCTGAAGAAGCTTCTTGGATGAGAAGCAAAACATCTTCAAAAGAAAAAACAAGAAAGTCCAGTTGCCTCCTGAAAAAGCGCCTTTGGGACAACCATGACCTGGATGACTGAGAACCTCTACAGACTTTCATACTATAAGGTTTCCTATCATAATAAACTTTAAAGTTTTGATAGAGGAACCTATGAAGGTGTTTTCCATGTTACCTTTTGCGATATCAGAATCCTACACTTAAAGCAATAATTTCAAGCATTTCAGTCCTACAAGGTTTTGTAATGTTGGAGTTTAGCTGTTATAACCAAATATTTATCTTTTATAGCAATAGCACTTAGACTTATATACCGCTTTACAGTGCTTTACAGCACTCTCTAAGCGGTTCACAGAGTCAGCATATTGCCCCCAACAATCTGGGTCCTCATTTTACCCACCTCGGAAGGATGGAAGGCTGAGTCAACCTTGAGCCGGTGAGATTTGAACCGCTGAACTGCTGAACAGTCAGCTGAAGTAGCCTGCAGTACTGCACTCTAACCACTGCGCCACCTCGGCTCTTTTATCTATTTAGACATTTTACAAGCTCTTGGGATGGAAGACAGCCAAGGAAATCTGCAAAGAGAAAATAACTACCTCCTTTGCCAGGTATGTTTGAAAAAAAAAATCATATAATTATGTCAGTTTGGGACATGGATCCTACCATGAAAAGAAAAGAAAAAAACATTCCCTAGAGTCAAGAAAGAAATCCAATTGAGAATATGAGAGGATTTTCATGTTCATACAGCTGAAGAATTTTAGCATTTTGAAGCATTGCCTAGCCTAACACTGAATGACATTTTACTTGAAATGTGTATAACTGGCTTATTCTTTTATTTAAAAATGTTCTAACTAAACTCCCAAAAACAATATATCTACAAGGTCAAGAAAAAAAATAATCAAACAATTTTAAGCACTTATTACAAAGCTATTTTTTTTATCACTGACAATGTTTTTTTTTAAAAAATGAAAGCCTTTATAGTCAATTTAGTTTGTATATATTAATTTATTTGAATTTATATTCCATCTTTTTGGGAAGGAAAAGTGACAAGCAACTCTAAAAAAGAAAAAAAACAAAGAAATGATTAAAATCAGAAGACTGAAGGAGATCCATTTAAGACTCAGTTCACCAATCCGCTTACACCAGGGGTGGGTTCTAACTTACCTCACTGCCGGTTCGCTTCCTCCCACGCTGCGTAGCTGAAAAATCTGAAAAAAATCCCCCCCTCCAAAAAAAGCCAAAAACAAGATGGCAACGCATGCGCAGTGCCAGAAATTCGGCTTCTGCACATGCGCAGAAGAAAAAAATGGAAAAAAATTCAATAATAATAATAATAATAATTAAAAAAAATTTAAAAAAGTGATGGCGGTGCCTACGGACCGGCACTGACCGAACTGGATCTGTGACATCACTGTGACATCACCAGCGGGTCGCTACCGGTTCAGGCAAACCAGTCCAAACCAGGAGGAACCCACCTCTGGCTTACACAGAGAAGTTTAGCTAAATAACAACATGATTGCAACTGAGAGGAAAAATACAAACCTTTATTTGCAGAAGTTTTCACAAGAAGTTGGGAATCTGAGAAGATCTTTCTCCTTTTCTTATCAAATTTGTGTTTAATTGTAGTTAAATCAAAAGATCAACCTCTTTCAAGTAATTCATTTTTGGACAGATTTATACATAAGCTGGTCCTAAATTGTTTATGAGTTTATAATTGTGAATAGCAGAGATCCTGATTTACCAAATGAGTCATACACTCATCCTCAGCCTAGATCAGCTGAAGTTCCCAATAATTATGCAAGATGTATTTTGAGGACTCTGTGTAATAATTCTCATATGAAATAATATAACTTTTCCTTGAGGAAGAAAAAAAAAGAACTGGATAAATTAATAGTGTAGCGCAATAATATTAATGCTGCAATTTATTTGTTTATTTTATTCAATTTCTAGAGACGGCCATCTTAGCCAAGTGAGTCAACTACTGCAAATGTTGATGTTAAATTAGATTGGAATTGCTTAGATGGAGACAGAGGAAGGCAATCCCTCAAAAGCAGACCATTTAGATAAAACATCTGAAATATCACAGATGAAGGAATGAAATAACATTCTAGGTGTTTTCCTAGAATCATATGACTCTAATCAGAGGTGGGTTCTAACTTACCTCGCTGCCAGTTAGCTTCCTCCCACGCCGTGGGCGCGCGCACATGCACAATAGCAAAAATTCACAAAAAATTCACAAAAAATTCACAAAAAATAAAAAAGCCAAAACCAAGATGGCAGCACATGCACAGTGCCGGGGACTCCGCTTCTGTGCATGTGCAGAAGAAAAAAAATAGTAAAAAATTCCCCCCAATTTTTTTTTTTCCAAAAAAAAATATTCAAAAAAAGATGGTGACGTCCATGGACTGGCACCGACAGAACCGGATCCGTGATGTCACTGGCAGTTTGCTACCGGTTCTATAGAACTGGTGCGAACCGGGAGGAACCCACCTCTGACTCTAATACTATAGGAGTAATTTAGTAGTCAGTGCACAGGAATTTAGAAATTATAATCCAACAGACACAGGAAGTTGAAGAAAATGGTTGAGATAAAGAAAATTGGTTGAAGTTGAGAAGGATGGTTTCAGATTATAATGTACCATGTGGAACATTGGGCACATACACAGAGATGCACAGAAAAAAAATGAAGCATCAATTAAGGAATCCCAGCCTAGAGAGCATCACAATCATTTGTGTACTTCCTAAGGCCATGATGGCGAACCTATGGCACGCGTGCCACAGGTGGCACGTGGAGCCATATCTGCCGGCACACGGGCCATTGCCCTAGCTCAGCTCCAGCGTGCATGTGCGCACCAGCCAGCTGATTTTTGGCTCGTGTGGAGGCTCTGGGAGGGCATTTTCAGCCTCCAGAGGGCCTCCGGGGCGGCGGGGGAGGGTGTTTTTGCCCTCTCCAGGCTCCAGGGAAGCCTCTGTAGCCCGGGGAGGGTGAAAAACGGGCCTATCGGGCCCACCAGAAGTCGGGAAACGGGGGAGTGGGGGGTCATGTGCACATGCGCAGGGATGTGGGGTGTGTGGGGGCACTGAATTATGGGTGTGGGCACGCGCGCACGTGCGATAGCGTGCACGCACGCGCTTTCGGCACGTGAGGAACTTTATTTGTATTTCTATGCTGCCCAACTCCCAAGGGACTCTGGGCGGCTTACAGCAAAAAAGGAAAAAAAGGTTCGCCATCACTGTCCTAAGGCTTTCAAGAGAAAAGAAATATTTTTTTTCCCAATTTGGAAATAACCAATTAACTTGATTAATTAAATTGTCTAGAAAAATGTTTAATAGCTTCCAGTTTTATTTCTGTTTCTTGTAATATTTAATTGTTAAGAGAGTGATGAGAGAGATTTAAACTAATAAGGAGATTATGTATTTATGTTGTTGGCTAATTTTTACTGGATATTTACTTTGTTGATGAATAAGGACAGCTGAAGATACAGAGATGAGTTTATAAAATATGGGGTGAGGTATGGAATGAAGATGTATCTGGCTGTAATTTAAGAGACAGCAATAAATTGTTTATGTCAAATATGCTTGCTGTGGATGAAGGAGAGAATTTCTTTTTCTTACTATTTTTTTGGGGGGGGAGATAGTTTTTTCACATTTTGATATTGAAATGGATATATTCATTCATTCTTCTATTAAGTTTCTCTGGTTGTTTTATCTGCTTAATAAAATTCATAATATCATCACTGAAAACAAAGTTCAGGTATTTATCTGCCAAATAATAAATGAAGAATAGCAGTCTATTACCTACAATAAAAACTAAAACGATACCCCACTAACAAGTTATGAAGTTTGATCAAAGGGGAATAAGATCTCACAAAGCTCTTGATGCATGGGCAGGTTACACCGCTGTTGGCAGCATAACAAGATGAAAATAAATGCACCTCGCGTGAACAGGTTTTGATAATGAGGGTATAATCACCATGAAAGTCTACCCCAAATCATGATACTTGGGGCCATAAAAGTGGGAGAATGCTTCCTTGACCTAATAGGATGGGCATCATGAAGTCATGCTGAAATTGTCTCATATCTCCACTTGGATATGATTTGTCAGATAGGAAGAAAAACACTGAAAAACAACACTGCCAATCTCCTACAGAGAGCTGAGATAGAGTGCGAAAGATGGGAATTACAGGGCACTAATGGACTGCACATATAACTTAAGGCTTTTCTTTCTGTTCAAAGAGAAACACTTATTTTATCTGATCTGCTCCCCCATGTCTTCATGAGGCCAAAGAAACGCTTTGATTTTTGCAGGATGTAACTTTCATCTCCGCCATATAACTAGAACTACTGCTAATGATCTGTTTACATAAAACAAAATTCTGTCTCAGTTTCAATCCCAAAGTCAAGAGAAACACTTAAAATCCATGGCAAACCTTTAGACTTTTTAAAAGATTAGTCTAGTTGCTGCTGGAAATGCTAATTAATGTTTTACAGCATAAAATGTTGATTTGTCTGGAATTTCAAAATTAACATGAATATGCATGCACACCTTATCCTTCATGCTGTGTTTGTTTGCATCTAAATTACAATTACTGTTGGAATTAGCTAAGATTTCTTAAATCTTCACAGGTCCCCCATCAAATTTTTCAGTAAATATAGGATTTATGCAAACAAAGACAGATCAGTATAAAAATGATGATCACTTAGTGCAGGACAAGGAATGTTGATCAGGTTTCAGAGCCCTTTCATCACCTCTGCTGAGATGTAAACTTACCCTTTGGCTCTCTCTTATCAATTATCCCATGGTAGAAACTTTTTTGTTTGGCATCAGAGGAAGTGCAAAAAGATGACTCATTTCAGTAATTGGGTTAAGAAACTATCTCCACCAACCTCTTCCTGTTCCCATTCAGGAAAAGAAAAGAACTTAGAAATTGGCATTAAGAATTAGCCCTGTTTATATTGTATCTCTATATCAAAAATTCTTCATCATTTCAAACTCAGAAACTGTTAAACACCATGTTTAAGGTTTTGGTTTTTTTTGTATTGGAGTGTGATCACTTTATACTGTATATATATAAAAAAGAATCATAAATTCATCTGCATGGGGTCAAGAAAAGCCTGTGGTGGCAGTGTAATTAAAGCCACACTCCATTTTACACTAATCAAAGGGTATACAACAAGTGGAAGGGCATACCCCCAACCATAAATAAATCTGTCCCAGGTGATGCAAGTGAACTAAGCTTTCAACTCAAAATCTTCCCATATTTGTTCTGAATAAATCTGACTTAATTCCAGCAGACTTACTGTAGTGTTTACGCCCACAGAATTGTACTGTTGGCCATCTCTGTGCAAAGATAGTAACATAATGGTGAATTGTTGATTCCTATGCATAAGCAGGTTAAATTATGCACTTCAATTTTTGAAAGACTAGAATTGATATGAAATGAACCAATCAGCCCAAGTTATCAGAGGCTGTACACCAGGGGTTGGTTCTGGCTCACCTCTCTGCCAGTTCACTTCCTCACGCACCCACGTGGGTGCGTGCGCATGCGCAGTGCTAAAAACCCAGCTTCTGCGCATGCGCAGAAGCAAAAAACACAGCTTCTGCACATGCGCAGAAGCAAAAAACAAGATGGCGGTGCCTATGGCGCCACCAAGAGAGCCGGTTCGGGGGCGTGTCCAGCCGGCCATCGCTGCCGGTTCGGTGAGTGAGGGGAAATTCTCGCTACCGGTTCTAAAGAACTGGTCCGAACCAGCAGGAACCCACCTCTGCTGTACACAGACAAAACAATACATAGATATAAACATTTCATGCTATTACAATCTTTCTGATATACTTTGCAAGCTAAAAATGACTGATAATCTCATTTCCACAATAAAATGTAACATAGGAAGTTCTCACTTAACAGTGGTAATTAGAACCAGCATTTCTATAAGTTAAACATTGTGATTGTGAAGTGCGGGATCACATGAGTGCATCGCTTAGCAAAGGCAACCCTCTCAGTCCCCATTGTTATTATTAAGCAAGGTTCATGAATCATTAAAGAAGGACCTCCTCACAATTTCCTGCTGGCTTCCAGCAAGCAATGTCAATGGGGAAGGCAGCAGGAAGTTGAGAGTCCCAGAAGTTTGGCGAGCAGTCTGGCAGCCAGGTAAGTGACTGCTGTGGCACAGTATGAGCATGGGAGGGACAGCAGTGGCTGCTTCTAGATGAGTGAGGGTGCTCAAATGGCCACATTGGGCAGAGGAGTATGTGTGCTATGAAGTAGGAGATCCTAGGGAGATCCTAGGGATCTCCTACTATGTAGCCAAGGCAGGGGTGGGTTCTGGATCCTTTTGCTGTCGGTTCGCTCAGGGTCACACCGTGTGCACGTGTGCCCGCAGCAATAAAAATATAGGTTCTGCGCATGCGCAGAAGCAAAAATTAGCTTCTGCATATGCGCAGAAGCAAAATCCAAGATGGCAGCGTCCACGGAGACACCGACAGAACTGGCTCTGTGATGTCATTGCTGAGTTATTAACAGTTCTAAAGAACCGGTAAGAACCGGTAAGAACCCACCTCTGAGCCAAGGTCTCCAAGACAAAAAGCTATAGGAGTGCGACTCACTTACAAGAGCAACTTGTGACCTATTTTGACACTTTCCCCATTCACTTTGTCTGTGGGAAGCTGGCAGGGAAGATTACAAATGGTGATCACATGAATGTTGGATGTTGCAACTATCATAAATGTGAGCAGTTTGCCAAGTGCCCAGATTGTGGCTTCCATTGCTGAAAGATTAACCTGTATTGCAATTGCAATGGTGGTCAGTGGTACAATTCTAGTTAAAATTCTGTCAGTTTCTCATTAGAATTCCCTAAACAGTCTGATAATGCATATTAAGCATCTAAATATATGCACCTATATATACTCTTTGTACCTCCTCTGCTTTTTCACCCCCTTCCCCTGCTTATTCTAAACAAACTAAAGAAAAAATTGCCATCAATTGAGAAGAGAGAATAAGATATCTAGCCAGGTTCTAAAGTCAAAGAGTGCTGCTAAATTGTCTCTAACAAAGGGCTATCATACATTAACAAAATTCCACCCACGCAGTTGGAAATATTTCCATGTGGTCACCTGCATTTGCAAACCAGGGCTGACACATCATGAATCATAACAGACTTTGGATTTCTTGGTCTCGTGGCCTCTGAGTCTCTTGTAGAATCAGCTTTTTCCATTCTCACATTCCATTCTCACATGGCGAGAACATGTGTTTTGAAAAGGCAATTTTACCTAGGAATAAAAAAAAAAGAAAAATGACCCAGTAGATTGCCTTTTGGCATTAATATTTTCTAACAATAGAGAGAAGAATCATTTATTTTCTTTAATGTGGATTCAGAAAAAAAAATTAAATAGTTAATAACTATGGATATCTAACATGTATACATTACATACATTTGGCCTCCGCTTCTTTTTCTCCTTTTTTTCCTCTTTCATCTTTTAAGTTTGTTATCATCATAGTTTTCCTACTTCCCCGAGGTCTTTTACAGATGCTACCCTTTCAAGAAAGCTACCCTCTTTCATATATTCTAGATGCAGTCCAATCTAATGAGACCGTTGTGCCACCTATTATTCTGTGTGTATAAATGTAGATCAATACATTTCTATGAAAACTATCTAAATCTGAAAGGTAAAAGAGGGAAAGGAAAAGTGTTGAGTTAATTCTGCAGTAAATGACTAAAGACAAAAGGATTCTCTTTGGCTTTCAGTCTCTGTGCATTAGTTGTAAATTCATTTGCAACTCCTTTGCATAATTCCTGTACATAATTTGCATGCATGATATGAGCCAGTGATAAATGAACATTCATTTTGCAATGTCTGACAATGAAGATGAGATGGTATATGATTTATAGCTGAGCACAAATGGCCTTTCAAAATCTGTGGGGAAAGAAATTGGGTGGATGATTTCTCTGAATTCCTCCATAACAAATAGAAATTCCTCAACAATTTCTTAAGGGCAGGACTGCCCCATCAGGGATGACAGCAGCTCTGCTATAAAAAAAAATAAGAGAGGGGAAGTCCCTCATGATGTCTGCTTTTGGGATTTAATTGAAATCTTGGAAACTAGAGAAGCTTCTGAATACAGGAGAGATGAAAGTACAGCAAAATACAAAAGACTCAAGCAGATCTCTTCATCACCTCATCATTAAATAAATGCAAAAGTGATCCTAGATTGCTTAGACAGTCCTAAACATGCTTGGAGTAAAACATGGTTTTAGTTGTATTTGTGATATTAAATGTGCCAAAACTGACAGGTCCTTATTGTAGGCGAGGAGGCACTGGTACTACTAGCAAAGAATGTAATGGTGATGAGAGGTTCTGAAGATGAACAAATCATGGTTATAATATCCAGAAGTTAGGCATGTCTCAGAATGGAGTGATTAGTAAATGGCTCAACAGTGACTAATATGGAAGATGAGTATATGACATCTTCTTTCTTATACAACTTATTTATGGACAAAAGTATAAGGAATGTGTGGGATAATGTTAGAGGTGTGCTAGTCAGGAATATAAATATGAGTGTAGTTTTGTATGCAGACAATACATTATTGTTGGCTAAGAATGTAAATAATTTGCAGCAAATGTTGTGATAAAAGGAGGAATGTCAAACTGAAAATTGATGTATCAAAGACCAAGATAGCTATGTCTGGGGGGGTGGGGGAATAGACTGCATTATTGCAAGTTAAAGCTGAAAAGTGAAAAACTAGAACAAGAAAGTGAATTATATAAAGAGTTGGCAGGGAGATGCAATAGCAATACCAATAGCACTTAGACTTATATACCGCTCTGTAGTGCTTTACAGCTCTCTCTAAGCAGTTTGCAGAGTCAGTATATTGCCCCCAACAATCTGAGTCCTCATTATACCAACCTTGGAAGGATGGAAGGCTGAGTCAACTTATCTTTTCTTTTATGTACACTGAGAGCATATGCACCAAGACAAATTCCTTGTGTGTCCAATCACACTCGGCCAATACAAAATTCTATTCTATTCTATTCTATTCTATTCTATTCTATTCTATTCTATTCTATTCTATTCTATTCTATTCTATTCTATTCTATTCTATTCTATTCTATTCATTAAGTCCGTGAGGATCGAACTCCTGGCAGTGAGCTGAATTAGCCTACAATAGTGCATTCTAACCACTGCACCACCACAGCTCCTTCATTGGGCCATCATGGCTTTCAATGAGTGTGGACGGTGCTGAAGTTTTTTTTATATCACTGAGACTGTTGGCCACGTTTGGTGGCAGCAGGGGCAAGGGCAATGACAGTCTGTGCCTTTAGAGTGACTGATTTTGAGAGGGTCTTTGGGGATCATGGATATGTTGAAGAAGACATCAGAGATAGAGTTGGCATTAGCAAGATGGAGCAATCTAAGTGACTTTAGTGATCCGCTGGAGGCAGAAATATTGCCACAAATCAGTTGTTGAGAATTGGTTGGAAACTCAGGGACTTTCTGTATATCATTTGGCACAGAACTTTTCAGAGCCATTGGAAATAACATTATGAATAAACAGCATGGATTGTACCAAAGGCCTGTCTCTGATATTGTTGTTCTGCTGGATATTATTGTGTGATTCCCCCCCGATTTTTACCCCAATTCCAAGGAGAATTGCTTGGAGCACTCTCACATTTTGTTAGAGATAGTCTACAGCTGAACAGAAAGGTTTCGTGTCGGTTTGTGAAAAGTGTAGAGTCCTTTTATTATTAAAAGTCAGGTAAGGTATGACCTTCTGTAAGCATTTTCCCTGATGAGCTCCCTTAATGCACCCCTTCCTTGTTAACACTCGTATAATTGCTGTCATTGCCCAAGGAGAGAGCCATCAAAGTACTCAGCTCATAAAGTTTATACTGATTTGAACTATCCTGTTTAAGATAAAAAGGGAAGGATAGGTTACACCTCTGTATGTGCTTGTTTGTATGTGTGTAGAATTATGCATGAGTATAGGATTATAGGATTGTGTGTGTGTGTGTGTGTGTGTATATATATGTATATGTGTGTGTATATGTGTGTGTATATGTGTGTGTGTGTGTGTGTGTGTGTGTGTGTGTGTGTGTGTGTATTCATAATTCTATACTTTGAGAATAATTCCAATGTACAGACTTTTTCATATCCTTGCCAAATCCAGGTAATTTCAGTAAAACCTTTTGGTTCAGAAAAATATAGAGTTGTTAAATTAGCACTGTGCTGAAAGTTGTCCTGGCCCCTTTTTCTTTCCTGGCCCCTCACCCTAAGAAGCAGTAAGAAAATGCTCCTTTTTCCTATTCTTTCTGTTTGGCACCTTGGTAATGATTTCCTAGCATTCCTATCATTGACTTTGATATTTTTAATTTGCTAAAGTTCCCCATGAAAGGGTAAAAATTACCTACTCAATGAAGTCAGCCCTTCTTTCTCTTTCCCTTTCTCCCCTTATCAAAGAAGCTGAGATGTCTTCTATTATATTCAGACCAACAGCACATGAAAAAAACCTAGCTTCACTAGGAAAAGCTGATTTTTTTTTGTCTCTCCTTCTCTCCCACCTTCCTTCCATTCTTCCTCAACTGTAAATTGCTTTCTCCTTCCACGAAATGGAAACTTTTCTTTCTTGATTCTTTATTTCCAGGTAAGGTGCTATCCTTTAGCATGTATGATTATGCCTTTGAATGCCTCCTTGGTGTGGGAAGACTCTTGATGCTATTATTGGACAAGAAGCTCTTTTTTTCCTCTTCTCCCCCCCCCTTTTTTTGAACTCCTCACCCACTTGCCTTTGTAGAACTCTTGCAATGCATTAAGTCTCAATTTTAATTGTCCTGTTTCTTCCTTATGTAGCTGAAATCTATGTATGCTGTATTAAATTGACTCTCAAACCCACCTCTGCCAACCCCTGGCTTGTGTTGTATTTCTTGGAATTCACTCTTTGACATCCCCTTATTGAACTGAGTCTATCGAGGCTAAGCCTAATCAGGATACCCATTTGCACAGGACTTTTAAGCACATGTGAGCAGCTGCTTAAATACTGGGTTTATTTCCAGCCAGTTATGCCCAGTATGCAAATATCAGAGAATGAAAACCCTTGACATCAGGGTAGCATTATAAATCTGAATCCACTTCTGCTTCCACATAAAAATGTCATTTTAAAGAGGTCTTGTTTTAGAGAAAATTTTGGCAGGAGCACTTCATGGCAAAAATCTGTGACTTTAAATCTTTGTGCTTGGCACTGTTTGCTTATTTTGCATAATTGTGTAAAGCAAATGCCCTTGTATACAAGGACTTGGTATCAAACTGCAGGTCAGCTGAGTGAGCTGTACAGTTTATGTTTTAGTTCATAGCCCATAACTGCCATCATTATTTTTCTATGGCACAATATACATGTCAGTGGGAGGAGATTCAATGAACTGTGAGAAGCAAATCTGTATAATGTTGTGGTAGTTCCCCCTCTAAAGACATCCTCAGAAGTGAGAGAAAGAGCAATGAAAAGAAAATGCTAATTAATGCTCCAATTAAATATATAGCAATCAAGTTGTATTAAAGTCAGTCAATCCTAGGGGAGAGCCTCTGCCGGTGTGAGTTGCGTTAAGTGTGAAAAAGACCTTCAAAACTTGATATGCTGCCAAATCTTATTCATATTGATCACCACCTGGCCCCTTCCAACACTGAAAGTTCATTTGATGTTTGCTTTGCAAAGTTTCCCAGGAAATGAGAAAGCAAAATGTAGCCATGAGCACTGCCATTGTCCAGAATCTTTGATGACTACTCAACTTCACCAACATGCTTTTCTCTCATTTTGGGGAAGTGGTTCCCGCCCTGTTGCAACTTGGTTAATTTCAGACTTTTCTGCTTTCATTCCCCCCCCCCATATAAATAGAAAGGTGCATTGTGTTGCTTGATCAATATCGTCATCTCATCCACCCTCTGCCCACCATCTCCTTTCTGTAAAGAAGGAAAGTATACGGAAGGTAAAGAAGCAATTAATCTGGCAAGACATCTTCCTCTTGGAAGCTCATAAGTTTGTGGGAGATCCACTTTAGGTCTTCTATGACATGGTTGATACACATATATAAAATATTTACCAAGCAAAATTTTAGTGTCTCTAAAAGAACAAAGGACTATGGAAGATCAAAATCCAATCAGTGATCAGAGGGCAGAGGGAAGCCTACACTAGGCCTACTAAAGCTCATCAAGCACTGAAGACTCCTCCATCTGACCTAGAATATCTAGATGGAAGCGTTTCTTCTACTTGCATCTGGAACATCTTATAACAGCTTCAGTTTGCTTCAGCAGTGAATTGCCTACAAAATAAAGAATCTGTTCAGAAGATATATCCTTAGCGATAAATAAATACATGGGCTTTTTCTATTTTCTTGTGACAATGAAGCTAGAAGTTGTTTCTGGAGCTGTAAAATATCAAATCATCTCAAGGTGTTGTTAGAAAATTTTATTTTGTGATTGAACGAGAGTGCTTGTGATTACATGCTTATTCTCAAACTACGCATGTCCATTAGTGTGTTAAAAACAAACTTATTTTTATTTCTCAAAGCAGCTAGCCAGTTGCCTCTAAAATGATTTCAATCATGAAATGAAAATATACCTGACTTTTGAGAAAGAAATAGCAAACTGAAGACTAAAAGCAGAGTCAATGCACCAAAGTGAAGACTCGGTGAGCAGATTGATTCTTCATAATTCATCTCTCTCTTAAGTCATCTGAAGAAGGGAACTTGAGATTGCCCACAAGTGCTCCATTAAGTTGCTCCTCACAAAGAGACTGCAAGACAGTGGTCTGCAATGGGTTTAGAGCTCTGGTAGATGAGGGAAGAGCTATGTTGCTCAAACCACAGTCATGCTTTCAAAAGGACACTGGGTTCACATACTGGTGGCAGAGTGGTTAGAATGCAGTATTGCAGGCTAATTCTGCCTACAGCCTGGAGATCAATCCTGACCAGCTCAAGGTTGACTCAACCTTCCATCCTTCCAAGGGTGGTAAAATGAGGACCCAGATTATGCTGACTTTGTAAACTGCCCAGAGAGTGCTGTAAAGCACTATAGGGCAGTATATAAGTATTATTGCTATTGCTATACTCTTTTTCTGGTTACTTTTGGAATTGCTTTTAATTGTATTTTAGCTATTAGGAATTTTGGATTAACAAATCTAAAAACACTGGATGAGTTTCCTTCAATCCTTAATGAAATATGTTTAATGATTTGTTTATAGATAAGAGATGGGATATGGGAAGAAGAGATCATTTGTTGTATTTTAAGAAAAGCTGAAGTAGTTTATATGTGTTATGATAAAGGGGGAAACAATTTCTTTATGTATTTATTATCTTTTTCTTTACTATATTCAAAGTTTTATTTCTTTTTTTATTTTTATTTTTCTATTATGCACTCTCTATATTATTTACATTTTATGTTAGTTTTTATGTTTGTGATTGTAATTTTTAATAAAACTATTTTAAAAAAAGGAAATGACCCCACTCATCTATTTTCCAACCTGTAAGAATGAGGATTTAGAAACATACTGTTTGAGATAATATTGAGTATTCAAGACCAGCACTCCTCAATATTTATGTCCTTCATGAATTCACCTAATCCTCTTTTAAAACCATTCAAGTTAGTGACCCTCAACATGTGTTGGGATAATGAATTCTACAAATGAATTAAACACTGTCCCAATGAGATTTGGATCATTTAGCCTGCTAGATATTCTGACAGATAATCTGATCACCCTAAGTGACCTTTTAATTAGCTTTCTGTCAAAAACCCGACACAGTTATAAATTTCCATTCTATCATGTTTTACTGATTCTCACTAAATGGCACAAGTTTCTAGGTGTGGCTAGTGTTCATATCCTATATTTTTATCATTAATTATTTTAAATATACCCTAACTTAGTTGATTTTAAAAACAGTATGCTTACAGAACTAAACAAATCTAGTAAGTAGTACATTTGATTGATTAATTGATTGTGTCATCATGTCAATGCTGATTCTTAGCAACCACATAGATAGACCTTCTCTAGATTAATCTGTCCTGCTTTTGGCGAGTCTTTTCTTCACTTTTCCCAAGGTTAGGAACTTTTTAGGAGAGCTCATTCTTCACACAATAGGTCTGAAATATGAATCAGTCAGTTGTGTTTCAAGTAAAAACTCTGGATTAATTTGTTCTGTGATCCATTTGTTTGTTTGTTTGTTTGTTTTTGTCTTTTCATGGTATTCTTAGAAGTCATCTCCAACACCCAAGTTCAAAAGCATCAATATTCTGGCTGTGGTTTTTTTTTGTGTGTGTGTTTTTTAGCTGTTGTCATTAACCTGGTCTTCTATATATTCAGTCTGAAGTACTATTTTGAAAGTGCTCCTTGACAACAAGGTGTTATGGATTTCTAATTGTCCTAAAGACATTCCACACCTTGACCTGGTCAACACAACCACAGGCCTTTCTATAATTTGTGAAATATGCACAGCAATAATATCTCAACCTTTTTCAAAACCAACTTCAGCAGCTGGCATCTCTCCATGTAAAGATCTAATCTGTTGGATAACCCTGAACATTATTTTACTAGCATGTGAATATATAATAGAATTAGAAGATAAACATGATGTTGTTAGAAACACATTTGAATAAAAAAATCTAGTTTAGTTTATAAAAAGTAGTACATTTTTACAATAAATGTTATGAAGGAATGTAATTATGTTTCAAGAGCAAATTCTATATATTACAAGTGCTATTCCTTTCTTGAACAATTATATTCAAGAAAATTGTATTTGTGAATGGTATTTGGTAAAGTTTTGAAACCAATAGAAAAATTTAGTCCTTTTTGTGTCAAGTTCTCTATGTGGCATTTAGTATACTTCTGTATGCTACTAAATGCTAGATATGTTTATCAACGTATTATGAGAAAACTGTTTCATGTCTCCTCAGAGTAGTCTTATTCAGGCATGGAATTGTTCAAATGGGGCAACTATGTAAGCAAGCCTACAACTCTGCCTTGGTCTCTCTCATGTTTCTTCCTATTCAGATGGGAGGGATGAAGGTGCTTGACTTTTCATTAACTCAAACCTGATTGTCACGCAAGCTGGGAGCCTCCTCTATTGGTTGCCTGAACTATGAAGAGAGCTGTACTTATATTCAAGCCAGGGTGGGTTCTAACTTACCTCGCTGCTGGTTTGCTTCCTCCCGTGCCTCGTGGGCGCACCTTGTGGGCGCGCGCACGCGCATTTGCAGTCACAAAACTAAAAATAAAAAAATTCCAAAAAAACCAACAACGCCAAAAACAAGATGGCGATGTATGCGCAGTGCCAGAAACTCGGCTTCTGCACATGCGCAGAAGAAGAAAATTTTTAAAAAAAATTAAATAAATGAATAAATAAATAAAAATATGGCGGCGCCCACAGACCGGCACCGACTGAACCATATCGGTGATGTCATCATGATGTCACCAGCGGGTTGCTACCGGTTTGGGAGAACCGGTCCGAACCGGGAGGAACCCACCTCTGATTCAAGCCAAGCAAACATAGGGCATACACTTCTTTTACATACCAGGAGGCTGCCTGTGTAAAGATGGCAAGGTTATGTGCACAGCCCTGTCCTTCTCCCACTTCATCCCTTCAGACATAAGTTTTCTTCTAACCGTGTTTAAATGAACTGGATAATTTAAGCCCTTGTACTTCTCCCTTGAGGAATCACAACTATTTTTTAGGAAGAATGTTTTCTGGGCCTGTCTCTGTTGTATAAACCTACCATATGTCAAATATTAGAATGGGAAAATCTGAGACGGGAAAACTGATTTATAACCGTGGCCTTCATCTGTGATTTAAAACTCTATATGATCAGCATTTAAAATAATGATGCACTTCAATCAAGAAAAAAACAAAAACAAATGACAAGCTGGTGGACATATTCTTAATGCTTTGTCTCAGTTTGGCCTTGTTCTTTGATGAACAAAGGCCAAAATCAAATCAGGATAATTTTTTTTCCACTGAATACATTACTGCATGTGTGTGTGCATGTATGCATATGCGTATAAAATAACAGAAGCTATTAAAAAAAGAAAAACAACAAGAAAAAACAGACTTGAAAAGAATGACCAATGACAAAAGCAAGTACAAAAAAAAAATTGGAAGTGTTTATACATATTTATGTTTGCAAAAAACCCATGCATGATTTGAAGAAAAAATCAATTTACGGTAGCTATTAATATTCAATATTTCTATCCAGATTTATATTTGCACAGATGAAGATTAGTAAAAGCATTGCTAACATAGTCCAGCACTATTTCTAAATAATGCACAAAGTCAGAGCTGATGGAGTAAGCTTTCCATTTCAAATCTTCCTTCCAATGTCTTAAAGGAGAAGGTGGAGGGAAGTGGAGCTCTGAACAGGAATCAGAACCAGTCAAGATGGAGCTGAGATCAATGATGCCATTGTGACTTTTTGACGCTTCCCATTTTGAGATTCCAGAAGAAAAGGCAGGATCAGCATGAGTTGCCTGGTTATTGCAGCAGACATTTACAATAAGTTAAGAACTTTGCAAACCTGAGAACAATATGCAATATAAAATAGCCACTGCATCTTCCAAATACTTTTGGTCACAATATGTACAGTTTCTTCCGTTGGATACATTTCAAATTAGATGGCCATACTTTCCATGATCTTTAAAGACTAGCAATATTTCTCACAAGAAACTCACAGATGCCTAGTTTACAAGCAGTTGAGTTTCTAAAACAGGAATCCCTTCCTTTCCTTCATTTTGTTATGTCTTTTATACTTACGACTAGCATGGAATATGAGAATGAATGAATGACAGGAAAAATAGCACCACACTGTTCTGCAGGACTACAATCTTGTCATTTGTACCTGAAGGTCACAGTCGACATCAACAAATGGTGCCACTTTCTTCACTGCATAATTGTCCTTCATACATAGGTTTGTGACTACCAGGGATTCACCAAATAAATGTGACTAACTACTGAGAAAATGAACAGTATCTTAATGGCATTGTGTATTATTTCTATATTTTGTGAATCTGCAAATGTTATGTATGAAGCTGTATATAAAGAAATGGCAATCTAGTCTTCAGCTATCCCTTATTAGCACTTTATAAGTCTATTTCTTTATTCAGAGATATGTAATGATGTGGGGCATAGTGGCTACACTTATGAGCAGGAAATCAAAGGCTGCATTCCAATAAGTGGGTGTAGCTAGAAAAATAAGTGGGCAGAGCCAGGACCTAAACGAAGTCTGTTCAAATTAATATTATACAGTTAATATGATTATTCCCCATATATTTAATCACTTTCAACATCTGCAACACTCAAAATATTACAATTGATAGTCATGTTTGCAGGGGTTCTGAAGTCAGCTCCAAAAGTCAGGGCTCAGGGGAGCTGAAGGTTGTGCACCCTGGTTTTAAATACTCTTTAAAAATGGGACGTTAAAGAATTGAAAGTGGTGCTGGAGGCACACATTGGCAGAAACCATTTCTTTGGGTGCATCTTAATGTTAGTTTAATGGCTAAACTGTCCCCCAATGAATAATTCATTACAGAATTAGAATATCAAAAGCAGCATTCTTGGAGATTTCGAAAGGACGGTGCATGCTTAGGAAGCAATCTTGTTAGACACTTCATTTTCATTGTAGGGACTTTAATTCCATACAGAGATGCAAGAAGCAACATTTTTCTCATTTATTCCCTTGTGGTTTGCTCAGTCTGCTTTGATATAATAGCACAGTGGGTGATGATAGAATTTTGTGGCAGCTGCACTTTCATATGCTCCTATACACTTTCATGGTCAAAATGGCTGAAAATTGTATTGATAGATGCACGCCTCTACAATTCAGATGTGCACTGAATGGCTCTGTTAATCCTAGGAAAGCATTCTAAGACACTGTGGTAAAGTCAGATAATCCGTCTATTTTTAACTACCAGTCAAGCTTTCCATAATAAGCAGGATCAACCCCCTTTCAATTTTGTCAGCTTGGATATTATGAATATATTTCTCTTAGCCCTTGTCAAAAATTGCTTCTGAGATATATTTTTTTCATTCTCATTCAGCTTGATGGAAGAAAGACGTTGCATCATTTTTGGGTTGTTGTTTTTGAGTGACTAACTACACATTCTCATGAAGTAGCTAGAAAGTCCTCTCTTCCACTATCCAATCTTTTCCTCAGCAATTTATAGCCATCCTGGCTTCCCATTGTTCAGTTCAACCCAACAGAAGACCTCATGAAGAAACTCTTCTACTCAGATCAAGAGTAATGAAGAAACATCAGAAGTAACAGAAAACAACCACAACAATGCTAGCATTTCTTTGTCTACAACCATAAAATGAGCTAAAAATGCACTGAATGTTATTCTAAAAACATCCTGTGGAAAGCACATTGAAGTACTATATTTATTTGTTTGTATATTTGTGTGTGCAAACATAGCTTGCTATGTATAGATTAGTAAAATTACTGGCGGAATCAAATGTACAGATTGAACCTTGCTATATGTGTACTTAATTGGTGGCTATAAGTTGGATGTATTCAGTGATAGAGTTCACATATGACACCCAGTCATCTCATGGCATTAGATTTGGGGTTTGTATGTTATGCGAAACCAACTCCTGAAGTTGATAAATCCTGCTTTTATGGCTGAGGTATTCTGTGAAACCCACAAAAATGTAGCTTATTCAGAAGTCACACACACAAAAAGTTTGAAGCAAATTTTGGCTTAATCGTATGCATGAAACTGGTAGATGATTGAAATGTGTTCATGTGATAGAATTTGCATTAATTTATTCTATGGAGGGACAGACCGACCGCTATTTTTGGCACCGATTAACTTTCTGGCCTCATTTTGTGAGACTTTCCTCTTCATCTTCTCTTTCTATGAGTGACATCTGTCCCCTTTCCTACATTTGACAAATCAAACACTGATTTACACTATGTGTAATAAATCTGGTAGTCTTTAATGTGTCACCAGGCCTTTTGGCTACCTTTAAGTAAATTATTTCCCAAGAAACAATCTTGCTAACAGAAGGGATGCTTTGTGTGTACCAGTATGTCTTGCTAAGAGAATTCCTTTAATCATTTTCTGAAGTAGCATGGGATGTTCAAGACTATAATACAAACAGTTAGTGTTTATTTATTTACCGTTCTGTGGATTTTTATCACCTCAGTGGGAGACATGGTGGTTGGGGAGCAAGATTTCCTTCATACCATGTTGTGCACTTTCACAGTTCTCAGCTCTATTAACTTAATTAAGAAATCACAATTAAAGGGATCATGCCTATTAAACATTTATTTTGAGCATACTAAGGGGGTCTTTGAAGGGCCTTTATCTCCCTAAAACCTTCATTTTGTATGATTTTACTAGTGATATTTACAATTCCTGCCCTAAAAGGACATTTGTGCTTATGGCTACAATGTTGAACAAAGGACCCTGCCTTGCTAATTGACCCTGGGGTGTTCCATAATTATACTGCATATCTCTGCAGTCATTTACTGTATGCCTCTGCACTCACTGGCTAAGTATTTTGAATGTTCTTAAATCCACTTAGGAATGTACCAGCATCCCACTGTTTACTCCAAATGGTTTCTCAGTAGGCCACTGAGAATGAAGATGGAAACATCATTATACTTGGTGAACCTCAAAGCCTGCAAGAGTAACGAGAATAAATGGTTGGAAACTTATGTATCTAAAAGATTAAAGCACAAACACTAAACATGCCAGAACATTGTTCAATGGGGTTTGAGCATGCTTAATGGCATTAAACTTGAATTGGCAATTAGAAAAGCAAAATATAATATGGAAGACAAAATGAAATGGTCTGGCTGATCAGAATCTTGAATGAAAATCCATGGTAATGAAGCAAAACCTAGAAATATGAAAACAGTTGTCCCCAATTAAATTTAATTATTATGGTTAGTCATACAGTCAGCCAATATTTAGATGGTATGGCATTTTATCCAACTATTGAGTTCTTCCCATGAGCCTGAGATAGGCAGATGTTGTTGCTTGATGATGTTAAAGATATTGTCACAGAATGTAAACTGATTCAAGTAAAGATGCCTTCTGAAATTGATAGTGATTTTGTCATTGCGGATGGTGCTGAAGTGAGGCTTCAGATGTTTTGGGATTGCACCCAAAGTGTCTATTACTCTCTTTGCCTGTCATTTTACTTCTATTTGCAGGTCTTTGTATTTTGTTATTTTCTCCTGTTCTTTTTCTTCTATTCTGCTGTTCAGGTAATGCAATGTCCATTATCAAGACTTTTTACCTTTCCCACTCATAATTGTTATGACTCACATGTTATATGGCATGTACTTGTCTGTTTGAATTCTGAAGTTCCAGAGCATGTTAGCTTCTTCATTTTCTATTACTTTGTCTAGTGTGCTTGAGCTTGTAGGATGCTCAGATATTTGTAGTGATCATCTTCATCCAGACTCCCTATTTTGGTGAGAGTAACACATTTGTCCAGTCCAAACTCCACTGCAATATCTTGGCTGTCTATATGGTCAATGTTGAGCAGTGATTCTAATTCAGATGGTATTTTCCCATATGGCTTCAGTTTATCCATGCAAAGGAGTTGAGATAGCCTGGCAGATGCTTTTGATGTTTGATGGCCATGGCTTTTCTGGAAGATACAGTGAGGAACTGTCCAACTGTCCAAACTGAATATCTTGTAAGCTGTTGCCACGATGTTTCAATCCAGGCAGAATTTTCTTAAACTGGCTTAAAATCAAGTCAACATGAACCCATAACAGGAACAGCTTAGAAGTGCAGTACAGATATACCTCAAGTTGGGTTAAATGTAGGAATGCCCAGATTTAAACTAACTCTTTTCATTCATCCATGTGTTATGAATGCCTAAATTGAGTGATAACAATTTCTATATTGTTTTTTCCAAATTTAATCTAGATTTTTGTACAAAACACAATACGTAATAAGGAGAACCCCATATTTTTATACAGAAGCAACACTGCTGAAATCATTGCACAGCACAACTACTTGAAACAAATGGCAATTACACATATTTCGCAGAGTCCCTTGGGAGTTGGGCGGCATACAAATTTAATAAATAATAAATTTAATAAATAATTTCACATGGAATGTGAAACTGTTATTAACTGCTAAGGAATCCATGAAGACAATTGTCATTTTTGCCTGATTGTTCCCTTATCTGATTATCCACCTTGTTCTTTCTGGGATACAGTTGACATCAACTGCCAAATGTTTAATTTTAGAAATGAAGCCCAGAGAAAGTTTTATGTTGGAACTCCTTCTTCATAACAGATGTCTTCCCAAAGTTACAAAGTACTAGGGTGGAGAAGGCAGCTTCAGCCTTTCTCATTCTCTTGACAATGAGTGATACAAGTGATTTTCCTTAATTATTTATAATAAAGATAAATCAATATAAAATAAATCTAGGAAATTTTCCCCCTGTAGAATGAATATTACATGTGGAATAGATGCAGCACAATCCTTATTAGATTATTATTAGAGCTTATTAGAGCTCTGAGTATGCTCTGAATATAGCAAAAAAAATATCTTTAATATTCATTGCATTATATGTATTTCTTTCTTTTAAAGAAAGCTCATGTGTTAATACCTACAGTATGGTATTGGTATGCTAGAAATGCATAAGAGCCAGAGACGATTGCCTCTCATTTCTCCTTCAGAAACAAGACATGTGGTCAGCTCACGTGGAATAATCTCTTGTCATTAAAATTTGACTGGCCCTGATGCTTGTAATTTTTACACATAAGGCAGAGGAAGCAATCTTTTGGGATGGCTACACACTTCAGAATTTTGAGAGCATATTACACAAAATAAGTAGCATGACAAGAGATTTACCATTCATAAATTATATTCCGTGCTAGGTTTTGCCCATCAATGCCAGAACGTAAATGTGACCGATTGTTCCCATCCCCTTAGACTGTTCTTTACAACTATAATTTACCTTGTCTGGCAAGTGAGCACATTTCTCCACAGAAATCACTGAGCTGCAACTACCTGCCATTTTATTTTGTAAGAAAACCTCTGGAGCCCAAGATGGGTTCACAGATATGCTTTTAAATATTGGTGGTTCTAGAAGCTTGTGATTTACTAGAAGCTTTGGTTTGTGTTTGTTTTTTTAAAAAGAGGAATCTATAAAAAAAAATCAAAATTGGATGGATCACAGAATCCTATGTACATCAAGAGTAATGTCCTGTGAAACAGATTTCACAGGTTCCTGAAAATGTTGTCCTTTCTAAAAATATTATAATTGTTCTAACTTCACTTGATTATGTTTCTCAAACATTGTTACAAAAGTTGTTGTTGTTTAAAAAAAGCAGGAAAAAATGGGATGGATTGTAATGATTCATTCTAAACTGAGCTTGCTGTACAGTCACTGCAAAAATTTAATCCAATTTAATTTCATTTGCTCAATTTACAGTGACAGCAAAGTTTTTCCAAGCATGCATGTTCTATTCCGATTTTATAGAAACCAACAGTGGGTATTTATATGGGAAAATTAAGGATCCCCCAGCTCATCAGTACCATAACACAAAGCTTACTTTGGAATTTATCTCTTTCAAATGACTTTCAATGAACATATTTGATTGATTATGCTGCTCTAGTACTAATATTTTATTTTGTGATTTCAAAAACTGTGTGTAGACTATAACTTAAGGTATTCAACTTTGACATTTATTTAAATGATAAAATATGATTATAATCTTGTATGACTGCATTTTTATATTTGTTATATCTGGTGTAGGCTACCTTTATTGGACTTGATCCAGTACATAGGCTTGCAAATATACAACTAAAAAACTGACCACATCTATCTTCCATATAGAAGAGAAGAAAAAGAAAAAGAAGATGAAGATGGAGGAGGAGGAGGAGGAGGAGGAGGAGGAGGAGGAGGAGGAGGAGGAGGAGGAGGAGGAGGAGGAGGAGGAGAAGGAGGAGGAGGAGGAAGAGGAGGAGAAAATGTGGAACAAGTAAAAGAAAAACCATGCAGCACTGCTGACAAACTCTACTTACTTTTGGTCCAAATTTCAGAAAAATAATATGAACTGAGATATAATCAAAGGGTTAAAATAATGTAGGAAAGCACTTATGTACTTGCTACATGACTTTTTTTCTTTTAAAAAATTAGCAAACCAAAACCAATTATGTAGTTGTTATGCACAACTGTGTCCTTCCTTTTCTTTTTCCTTTTGAGAAAAGCATGTTTTTCTGTATTAGCAGGAAATTGCTTGCCACCCAAAAGAGGAAATGAGTGGTGAATGGAACCACTCGGTTTGTTGGAGTTTACTATTGATAGCAAATGGCTAATCTGATAAATGTGGCCACTGTTAACGTTAGCAGAATGTGCTCAGTATAAAATCCTGTTTTATTTTATGATGTATTGCACTCTGCTTGCCTACACCTTTCAAATATTGAAATATAGAAAACTTGAAATGCACAAAATGCTCTTTTGAGATCTTCAAAATTGTAGCAATAGCACAATTGCTTAGACTTTACAGTGCTTTACAGCCCTCTCTAAGCGGTTTACACAGTCAGCATATTACCCCCAACAATTTGGGTCCTCATTATACCCACCTTGGAAGGATGGAAGGCTGAGTCAACCTTGAGCCTGGTGAGATTTGAACTCCCAAATTGCAGGCAGCCGGCAGTCAGCAGAATAGGGTTAGAGTGCAGTCAGCAGAGTAGTGCTGTACTCTAACCACTGCGCCACCATGGCTCATAATGTACACAATTAAATTGTGTGTGTGTGTGTGTGTGTGTGTGTGTGTGTGATTGTTCTATAGACCAGGGGTCCCCAAGCCCCGGTCCATGGACAGCACTGGTCCATGGCATGCCAGAAACCGGGCCACACAAACAAATGAAGCCCCATCTGTGGGATGTAGGCAGCATGCAAAACCACGCCCCCTCCGGTCCGTGGAAAAACCTCTCTCCACAGAGCCGGTCCCTGGCACCCAAAAGTTTGGGGGCCACTGCTACAGATGGCAGATAGGTTAGAAAAAGGAAGCCCTTCATAGATACGGTCTGTTTCTATCATAAGTAAAGGAGACATTCCACTACAGCTCAAGCAAACAAGGTATGGATCCATATCCAGTATGTGCAGTATCAGATCATTATTGTAAAAGGCC
>QLTV01000967.1:3251976-3293462 GCA_003457575.1 Thermophis baileyi
AGCAAATGCCTTCATTCTTGCTACATTAAATGTAGGTCCCCCAAGGCTGAACTTTCACTGCCTACACAAGATAACCATTGTGAAGTTTAAATGCAGCATGGTATTGATTGTAAACAGATTGTTACTGTATATTTCAGTCATTTTGAGTTTTTGCATAGACTTCAGACCATGTTAGGCTTCCCCTATTTTCTCTTTGAATCATCTCAGTGATGGGGAGACTGTCAATCTCTGTGACAGAAAATGTTTCAAAGAATCTTCACCAGGTACAGATTTTTCATATTGTTTTTCTCTAGGTGTAAATAAATCAGTTGGCCTGTATTTGCATGATTGTGGTTCTTTTGAATTTTGCTTTGTGCAGAAAGAGTCCTCAGTCCTCAAGGAATAAAGTCCACCACAGCACTCAAACAGCCACTATTCAGAATTAGTTTTGTGAAAAAAGAGAGATAGTAGTGGCAGGTCACTAAATTCCCTTCCATAAATATGACTCCCCTGGATGCTTCCCCAGATACCAGTGGTGGGTTGCTCCCGGTTCAGCCCGGTTCTGCGAACCGGTAGAGGTGGCGGGAGGCTCCGCACACCCACCTGGGACACTTCTGCACATGCGCAGAAGAGTTGTGCATGCACGCAAGCGCGAACCGGTAGCAACGGCATTTAGAACCCACTACCGCCAGATACCTCTCCAGATATCAGCTTGGAGGAAGATGAACCAGTTCCAGGTATATCTGGAGCAGAGTTGGTCAATGGCTCCAAGCAGCCATCTGAGAGGGATTTGGCTGAAGCACAGCTGCAGCAGGAACAGCTCTGAGACTTTAGATGGGCAAAGCATGAAGATGGAGCCAGTCAGTGATGAGGAAGAGAAACTGCCTTCTGCAACTGATCCAAGAACACATAGGGCAGAACAAAGGCAGGAGCAGAGAAGGTCACCCAGATTACTCAGGAGGAGAAAGCCTCACCCTTCTTGATGGGCTGCACCAGAAGCTGGCTATTTAGCACAGCAAACAGATGGAAGCGATGGTGGGAAGCGATGTTCATTTCCTAGCTGTGTGTTTACTGGTCACTGTGATTCTTGCCTTGCTTTGGATTGACACCGTGCCTTGACTTGGATCGTGCCTTGTGTGCCTTGACTTGGATCATACCCTCTTGTGCTGTGGATTTAATTTTGCCTGGTGGGTTTATTTTGATTGGGAAACTTTAAGTGCTTTGTGGACTCATTGGCCATTGCTCTGTGGACTAGCATTGGTCTTCTTATGGCTGGACTTAACTGGGACAGTTCGGGGTTTCTGGTGAAGGGAGTTGTGGGGGAATATTAATAAACCCACTAAACCACAGTTATATTTGTGTGTGTGTGAACAGGACAGCACACCTGGTTGAAGCATGTAATACCCCAAACCTCATTACTTCCTATTTATGCATATATATTTTTCTTTGCAGCTCTCAGTGAACATGATGTGAAAGCTATCAGTCATTCACTGCTGCCTTTCATATGTTATCATGATATGTGATAAGTGCACTAATGCCATATGGTGAGACATCACGAGCCGATTTTACTGGTAAATGTGAATTTTACAGCAATATGTCATCACCATGCCTGATGTCATTATTTTCTTTGCTTCTGCGAAAACTTGTTCACACTATTTTGTCCACTGCCAAGCACTTCCCATTCGTAGCATAGTGTTTAAAGTTGTAGCATGGTAGCTAAATCTGGCAGACATCTGTTATAATAATTAACAAATCCTAAAAAGCAGCAGAGATGTGACCCATATTGTGGTCCTAGGCATTTGTGACTGATTCAATTTTCTAGTAGACTTTTGCAGACCTTGCTTTGACCACAATATGTGTTAATAGGTTTCGAGAAGTCACATGGGTTACGTCCTGCTCAAATGCCTCAGTCTGACAATCTCTGCAATATTGGTTTGAGGTTTTGCAGTTAAGCTCCTCATTGTCTCCAGCAACAGTGATATCATTTAAACAGCACTGAGTGCCTGGATAGCTGTGTAGCATTTGATCCATGGCTGTCTGCCAAAGCTTTTACTCTCATGGTACCTGAACATTTCTGTCACAGTTCTCTTAGTGTTATTTGTTATTGATGTGGCAGACGTTGCCACTGCAGGTTTACTGTTTTCATGTTAGCCATCTTTTATCACAGTGATGGAAAGTTTCAGTCTACCACAACTATCCATCCATTTCAATCTGAAAAGGCCCATCTGGATGAGTTCCCTTCTAACATTTCTCCTTGAAATTTTACTGAAGCAGGGGGATCCAGAGAGGCTATAAAAGTAGTCCTCAACTTGGGACCATTCATGTAATGACAATCCAAAGTTAAAGTGGCTTCAGAAAAATTGACTTACAGCCTGTAGTCGCACTTACAGCCATCACACTACCCTCCCAGCCAAGTGATTGCAATTCAGATGCTTGGCAACTGGTTCTACAGACCCTCTCACAACCTGGACATAAACTGATTCATCTTCTTCTCCCAAAACGATGCTATAGGGCATTGCACACCAAAACAACCAGACACAAAGACAGTCCCCACCCCCCCACAATGCTAAACAACTAATTCCTACAACACTGTCTTATCCCCTGGGATGTCAAACTACTGTACCTAGTAGGGCTGCTATTGCTATTATCCTTCTCATCTTTCTTATTACCTGTTTCCTTAGCTTCTTATGACTATAACTTTGTTGTTTGCATCTCATGATTTATATTGATTGCTTTTATTTAGTATCCTATTATTTATGTTGATTATTTAGTATCCTATGACTATCACTGAGTATTGTATCTTACGATTTATGATGATTGTATTTTATGATTATGATCATGATTTATCACCTGTTGCTTGTATGTATACTGAGAGCTTATGCACCAGAGACAAATTCCTTGTGTGTCCAATCACACTTGGCCAATAAAGAATTCTGTTCTGTTCTGTTCTGTTATTTTTTTACTGTACAATTGGTTGCAGCATCCTACACTGGCAAAAAGCAGCAAAAATGCTTATTGAGAAAGCTGGATTTGCTTAACAATCACATGAATTCTTTAATGACCATGCCATTCACTTAACAGCTGCTGTAAAAATTGTTGTAAAGTTGGATCTGACTTGACTTGTGATCTCAATGACTTACAATGGAAATTCTGCTCCCAACTTTAGTCATAAATCCAAGATTAGTTTGTAGTTTGTTAAGCAGATGACATTGCTTAGCTAAATTCTAAGTGCAAGAATGCAATATTTCCTTCTTTAAAAGGAATTTCAATGTAGACGTGAATTCTTTGCCGGGTCATATGAATAAAAACAGCTGAAGAAAAAAACTAATCAGGGAGACACTCAGTAGCAATGGTCCTGGTAACAGTAGGAAATTTGATGAGCATAGTATCATGGTAGTGAAATATTAAGACAGGGCTATTTCCACTGACTGCCCTTTATTAATTCAGTGCTTCAATGGTTTCACATTCCCCAAAGAGGAATCTGATTGTTTCAACTCACTGCTAATTGAACGTAGGTAAAGGTACTTAATTTTGTGTATATGGAATCATAAAAATGCACATCCATTTCAATTGCCTTCCAGGTTGACGGATATTGATGTCTCAAACATCTGGAGAGCACTACACTGAAGATATTTAACATAATATATTAATAACAGTAATACTTAATTTTTATCCTCATTAAGTTTATATGCTTCATTCAGATTTGATATTAGAACAGAAGTTCCTCATCTAAGGCACTATTTATATATATTTCTACTTTTCTCCACCCTGCAAAATACATTTTATTTGTTTTATTTCTGATTTCTGGAAACCACAGTAGAAGAAAATGAAAAAAAAATCATATGTAAATGTCCAAATTAACATTTTTTCATTGAGTTTGTGCATCCAGAATTCAGCCATAAAGGGAAAGACAACATTCTATACAGCAGTGGTGGGTTGCTCCCAGTTCGGCCCGGTTCTTAGAACCGGTAGCACGCACGCGCAAACCGGTAGCAACGGGTTTTAGAGCCCACTACTGCTATACAGCATTAGATTGTTCATCCCAATTTATCTTTCCAAATATAATTATACTAATAGTAGATGATTGTGATGATGATGATGATGATGATGATGATGATGATGATGATGATGATGATGATGATGCAAATTATCATAACTATTACAGATGGTACTATGCTTTCAATATTTATTGATTTAAAAAATGATCACTTATACAAAACTCTTCCATCACTTAGAAAGGCACCCAGAATTCTCACATTGCTTATTTTCAAGATAATTCTACAGTCAACTGTAGGAAATTATGAGGACACCAGATTTTTTATGATGAGATTCTCCTTAATAATTGTTATGATTAAAGGAACCTAATGCCTGTCAAGCCTTTCAGCAACTCATTTGAGAAAGATCTGCTTAAACAAATGGCAAATATTTGCATCTACGTTAGCAGATGATCCCCTGATGCTTCTATATTGACAATCTACTTTTATAAAGAGAACAACAACATGCTTGGTTTTTCCCCCCCTGATTTCTAGAGGAACCATCTGCTTAAGCATGATACATAAATTTAATAAGAACCTTTATTTCTAACTGAGATCATCACAGAAATGGATTGAACTCAAATGATGTTCAACCATAAAGGCAAGAAGCCATGGTATAAAGTCACAAAATATCCTTGCTCAAAAATTGTTCTGACATTCAAGCAATCGTGTTGGAAATTTTCTCAAACCGATATAAGAAGGATCATTCCAATATTAGAATTAGCTTTTAATAAGTTTGAAATGTGTTTGGAGTAACTTCCCCATTTGGACTTAAATGTGACAAGGTTTGCATAGAAGAGAACCATTTTGTCTGCTTTTCTATATTCACTGATCTAGAAATAGTGATCTGTCTTGAATTCTGTGGTGCTTACTGTCAAAGTGCACACAGTGTGACTATGTGAGACAATCCAGGAGCAATAACATCAAACAGAGGCTTGTAATAATAAATAGTGGTTTATCTCTACAAAAGAATATACATACATGTACTAGGCAAAGGTCAACCAATCAATCAGCAGCTACAGCAGGGAAGCACACATGGAGAGAGAGAGATACGCCCCAACAGGGCCTCTCTTATAATACAGTCTCTTAAAGTGGTAACAGTCAAATAACCCTGCTGACTCATTACTACCATTGCATCAACATTACAGCATTACAGTATTACAGCATTAAGCAGCTGATCAGCTATTAAATCATCATTACCCTGACTTAAAAGTTTGCCCACAATGTCATCATTTGGTGGCCCTCGGTCTCTTGACCCATGACTCATTGTAGCCAATTCAAAGCCCTAAGAATCTCACATGTGGCAAAAGACATGTCTTCTATTGACCAATTGATATCCAGATTAATTCCTTTCACGTGGTATTTTATTGTTTGATCTGTTGTAAAGACCAAAATGAGGGTCAGCTAAAAAGGTATCACCCCTACACCCACAATTTAAACAAAGATGAGAGATAAAATTATGTTATCTTAGCAAGATGGCACTGCAGCTGGACCCTTGCAGACAAACATGAGGTCTCAAGAATGAGGAGGTATAAATTTCCAGAATGTGAAAATGGCCCATCCCCAAAGTCTTCAGAACACAAAAAATTTAACTGAAAAATCCGACTTGCAATATTTGGTTCTATCATAACTGAACTCCTGGAATCACATGGGAATCATGGGTGTCTCTGTGTAGATACCTTAAATAATCACAGTATTATGCAGTTGTATTATTTGTTTCTTTTACATTAAAAAGGTAAAGGTTTTCCCTGACCAGTCATGTCTAATTCTGGGGGCTGGTGCTCATCTATGTTTTCTAGCCAAGGGAGCCAGTGTTGTCTGAAGACACTTTTGTGGTAATATGGCTGGCATGACTATACACCGAGGTTCACGGGATACTGTTACCTTCCCATCGAAGTGGTACCTATTTATCTACTTGCATGTGCATGGTTTCGAACTATTAGGTTGACAGGAACTGGGGCAAGAATGGGAGCTCACCCTGTCACATGGTGCTTGGGTCTCGAACTGTCAATTCACCAGCCCAGCATATTAACTGCACATCTTTTTCATTACTTGTATTTTTTTTAAAAAAAAAGATAAATTCAGATAAACAAATGAAAAGATCACTTAGAGAATTATTAGCCTCTCTTGTAACATTAAAACAATGCTTCATGAAATCTATGGTGCTGTTTGTTATCAAGTGATGAATTGCTTGTTCAGATATACAGAGTAGTTTATTTATTTATTTATTTATTTATTGTATTTCTATGCCGCCCAACTCCCAAAAGACTCTGGGCGGCTTACAACAAGGTATAGAAAATACATTTAAAAACATCATAAAATATTTAAAAAAACCAGTTAACAATCATATACATACATATCATTCAAGGCCGGACCTCGCAAATTGCGAGATCAATGGCCCCAAGCTTGCCAGAAAAGCCAGGTCTTCAATGCTTTCCGGAATATAAGTAATTATCTTTGGAACAGAATACCTGTCACTGAAGGTATCTTAGGTATATTTTCCATAAGCCAAATGAATCAGCCTAAGAGTAGATCTAGATGACTCTGTAAGTGTTTTGTCTTGTTATGGGGCTTGTTTCTTCTATTAAATCAGTACATATAAGAGCTGTTTCACATCTACATGTCCATCATTGAATGTATGATCACCCCACAGGAGTTATCTGTCACTATATTTTTCCAGTTGAATGTCTGTTTCTCTCTCTGGCTGAAAAGATTTACTTACATATTTGTAGCATTTCTCTACACATTTTCACAAGCAATATTTTTGTAGGAAATAAACTTTGTTACCCTAATATGCTATATAATATGCTTAAGGGACACAGTTTATGTGCCTCTCTAAGGAATAAAAGCCTGAATTTAAGGTTATTTTTCACCCACCATAAAAAAAGAATAAATTCTTATGTATCATTTAGGATCCCATCTTGTTACTATAAAATGGTAACTCCAACTGAATCTAATCTTGAGTTCCTCTCTCAATAAAAGTGTACATGTGAAATACTTAAAACAATGGCTCCTTATGAAAGCATTCCTTCAGAGAGATACGGGCTTCAAGGTGAAGAAAAGAGTCTTATTAAGCAGGTTCATTGCTTAGAATAGAATAGAATAACAGAGTTGGAATGGACCTTGGAGGTCTTCTAGTCCAACCCCCTGCTCAGGCAGGAAATCCTATACCATTTCAGACAAATGGTTGTCCAATCTCTTCTTTAAAACTTCCAGTGTTGGAGCATCCACAACTTCTGGAGGCAATTTTTTCCACGGATTAATTGTTTCCATCCATTGCATCTTGTCTTGCCTTCAGGTGCTTTGGAGAATAGCTCAATTCCCTCTTCTTTGTGGCAACCCCTGAGATATTGGAACACTGCTATCATGTCACCCCTAGTCCTTCTTTTCATTAAACTAGACATACCCAATTACAGCAACGGTTCTTTATATGTTTTAGCCTCTAGTCCCCTAATCATCTTTGTTGCCCCTAGAGCAGGGGTGTCAAACTCACATTGTCATGTTGTCATCATGTGATGTATCACAACTTTCCCCTCTTCTCTAAAACAGGGGTAGGCGTGGCCAGCGCATGACGCATCCTGCCCACGGGCCACAAGTTTGACATCTCTGTTCTAGAGTCTCAACTTCCTCATCAGTTCTAAGTATTTAAGGCTACATTAAAACTCCCTTTTTACAACCCTATTCTCCCTTAATTCGGGGTAGAATTGGGGCGACTGGACGGAGCTGAACATTTACTGGCTGATGCCTTTCCTGACACCACACAGAGTTTGCAGCAGATATTTTTTTGTGCTGTGGAAGACAGAAATATCTGCCGCTACCTAGGATTGAACTCTCAACCTTCTGAGTGGGAGATGAGCATCTTCACCACTAGGCCATCACACCACTCCATTTAAAGCTACATTAAATCATGTTATCTTGTCTCACACTTTTCTCTTGAGCAAGGGATGGAAGCAAGTGAAGTTGGATGCCCCACTGTTGCTGGGAGTGGTTTGAAACAATAAGTTTGATTTGGGAACTTCTACAGCAATGTTTCTACTTTAAAATAGATGGACGTCGATTCCCAGAATTCCCCAGTCAGCATGATACCCTTTCCTTAATCTCTGCAGAGGGAAAAGGAAATGACTTTGAAGGACAGGAGGAAGAAACATAACCAAGGTAATGGTCAGATAAAAGAAATCTGAGCTCAGGACAGGAATGTAATTATTACTATTAAATTTACCTGCTGCCCATCTTGAATAAACATCTCAAACAATCCCCTCCCTAGTTTGTTATGAGGATAAAAAGAAGAAGTGGGGGAAGCACGTTCAGACTTACAGGATTCTGTTACTAAAGCTTTAGAATCAAAGTTGTCCTGATCTCCCTGGCACTGGTTTCCTAGCGTGCTCTACCTTGAAGGGCTGACAATCTCATACTTCTACAGCCTGTGCAACTTGCTGAAGAAAATAAAGCTGATAAAATAGGTTGACAAAGAGGGAGAGGGAGAGAGAGAGAGAGAGAGATTGCTAATAAACTCTTGAAGTTAAGTGAAAAGAATAGGACAAGTGTCAAAAGCACGTGATGTAATATAATATAATATACCTCCTTACCACTAGCCTTTTCTTCTCTTTTTCCATATGTTTAAAATGTTATGTCCAAATGCTACCTTTTGTGGTGAAAATCACTTTTTCTGATGCATTTAAAAAGAAATCAGTATTTATTCCATCACCTTTCTTATCCCTCTTCAACATAAAAGCTCTTTAGGGGCGCCTTGTTGGCAGCTGTATCATGCCCACATATCATTATTTTGCGGATTGTTTGGAATTCAGTTGTTTACTCTCATGTCAGACAGCATTAAGGGAATGTTTGAATGCAGGTCCTTTGGCAGCAATAACATTTAAAATTCAAGGAGGAAGTCGTTTCAGATGTCAGAAATGTTTGCCAATGGGAAGGGTGAATGCAAGAAATAAGTTAAATGATTCAGCCATTCATGCATTAATGTTGTTACAACATAACACAGTTGCTGGAGATAGACTGTTCTCATTATTCTCATTGGAAACAGGAACATTCAACATATTTCCTTTGATAGTCTGCCCAAGGAAAGTAGTGGGCATATCGGTGACTTAGATAAATCTCTCTCTCCCTCCCTCCCCCCTTCCTTCCTCTTCCTCCATTCCTCTCTCCCTCCCTCCCTCCTTCTTTCCTTTTCTTCCTTCCTTCTCTTCCTTCCCAAGAAAGTAGCTCTCTCCCTCCCTCCCCCCATCTCTCCTTCCTTCCTTCCTTCCTTCCTTCCTTCCTTCCTTCCTTCCTTCCTTCCTTTCTTTCTCTCTCTCTTTCTCTCTTTCTCTCTCTCTCTCTCTCTCTCTCTCTCTCTCTTTCTTTCTTTCTTTCTTTCTTTCTTTCTTTCTTTCTTTCTTTCTTTCTTTCTTTCTTTCTTCTTTTCTTCTTTTCTTGCAGAACTGGGCTTTTGGTTTCCTAGAAGATAGCTTCCTTTGCTTTTTTTATTTTTTTCCTCAGTGGGTTTTTACTTAATTTCAAGAGGAGTTAAGACTACTATTTCTGTATAATTCTTCCCATCAATGTGCAATTTCCATACTTCTTTTTCCTAATCTGACAAAGGCTCCAGGAAGAATTCCTGAAAATGTTTTCTGTTGCCAATATGAGTTTATAGTAATTTCTTGTTTGAGGCTAGATTGCTTATTGCTCCAATCCCATTTTTGTATTTTCCCAAGATCACATTGTTGAAATTTGGCAGTAAAACTGCAGTTTTCAGTGGGAAAACTTCAAATTGTTTTGTTAAAGTAGTTTGGCTGTGAATAAGACCATTAAGCTTTCACAAGGTCTATTACTTCTGTTTTGTCTTAAGTTTTTCCAGAATAAAGAGGGTCAGAAGTTTTAACTCAGTTGTCTCCACAGACCCCCGTATAGGAGAAAATGTGTTGGTGAATGTGAAAAGGTTTGGGGGTTTTTTGGTGATGGTGATGGAGGAGGATTTGTTTGTTTTTGCAAAATGGCAAAAACAATTGCAGACAAAAACTATAGCATTGCCTCCCTTTGCTGTAGAGGAGGATTTATTGTGCAAACATCATGTTTTATTTCAAACAAAAATTAGGTTATCCACTTATTGATAAGGGTTTCTCCGTATATATATAACTTTTAAAATCATATTTAGTACGCAACTTATTCTGTGGGTTTCTTCAGTTTACCTCTATAGGTTATTCAGTTCTAATGGGTTTTTATGTATTTTATCTTTCTGAATTTTATTTACTATTTTTCTGAATTTTACTTATTATGTGTATCTTACAGAATGTATCTTACAATGCATACATTTTTATGAATTTATAAACATTTATTTTCCTTTCTTCTTTTTTCCTTTATAAACTGGGTTGAATTGTCTACATTTCGATGGATTATCAGAAATGTGGATTATATTTAGCTGCTTTCCCCACTGGAGAACAAACTAAAGTCATTTTCTCCTCAGCCCAAATTCTATGGATCCTTCAGTTCCCTAGTTTTGCCATTTTCCTTGTTGGTTGGCAGTTTACTATATTTATCTATTCATTTATTTGTAGGAGCTGCGGTGGCGCAGTGGTTAGAGTGCAGCACTGCAGGCTACTTCTGCTGCCTGCTGCTGCCTGCAGTTTGGCAGATCGAATCTCACCAGGCTCAAGGTTGACTCAGCCTTCCATCCTTCCGAGGTCGGTAAAAATGAGGACCCAAATTGTGGGGGCAACATGCTGACTCTGTGAACCGCTTAGAGAGGGCTGTAAAACACTGTAAAGCGGTATATAAGTCTAAGTGCTATTGCTATATCTATATTCCATCACAATCATATACAGACTCTTGGCAGTTCACAACATGAAGACAATAATAAAAATATAAACTAAATCTGCCAATATCTCAGTTTTAATCACCATTGACAGTAAATGATGGTACTTATGAAAGGATTATGTTCTGAGAGACTGTTCATAAGTCTCTTTTGTTTGTTAGTTCAACAAGCCTTAAAAGATTCACAATAACCCTCACACTCTCTAAGCAGCAGCAAGTGCCTCAGCTTCCTCTTACCTCTCACTCCCACCTAGTGGTGGATGAGCTCAGGTCCTCTCCTGTATTGATCCATCATGGCTTTGGCTGCCAGTGCCAGGGTAGGCTAGTCATCCACAGGCCTTTGGGGGCCTTGATGGGGATGGGCTGCCAGCAGGCAGAGAAGTGATGTGCATAATGGTCAGTCTTGACCTTACGAGCAGCAGTGGGCAGTCCCGTGTCATTCCATTCTCCACAAGGATACTGGAAGTATGTTTGGTGGAGTTTTCCATTAACACAAGGTCCCCCAGCCTTTCTCATGCTGTTTCATTCCCCCACCATGAGCTTCTTAAGGATATTCATGGGAGACATGAGTGCCGATTCTTCTTCCAGATGGTCCCCAGATGGTTACTTCTGAAGGCAGAAGTAACAAATATCCTATAAGAAAGTCTACAAGGAGGTATGGTCTAGCCATGAGACAGAAACAGCATTGGTTGCCTCAACATTTTTTCTCTTCTTGAGCTGATCAATTGCAGACCCTAGGGGCTGGCCCTCCTGGGGTGGTGCTCACATGAAACAGCCTTCCTGCCTTGGTGGCCCTTTCCCCTCTCAGAATCATTGGACCTTCTTTCCGGTGTTCTATCAGTCCCACTCCCTCAGATATTGAGTGCAACCATCCATTACCACTTGTGGTAAAGGCTTTTGCAACGGTGCTGTCAAGTGTATGTATGCAATGTGCAGTGTGCCATAAAGTAACACTCTTTCGTCTTCTCCTGGCTTTTAGGTTGGAATTGTACACAGTTTTGTTCATATTGGCTGTTAAGTCCTCAGACTTACGACTTTTGTAATTCAAAAGTTTATAAGTAATGTCTGTAACCAGAATGGAACCACTGTAAAACACTGCCTCTAGGCCTCAATCCCTACACTATCATTGTAAATGCTACCAACTGGGACAGGTGTACTACCTCCATTTAGGCCCTAACTGAGGTCATTGATCAGAGCAACCAATGCTGTTTCTGTCTCATGGCTAGACCATACCTCCTTGTAGACTTTCTTATAGGATATTTGTTACTTCTGCCTTCAGCTGCCATTGGAATTTTAGCACCTCTTAATTTTGGGTTGGAGGGGTGGTTTTTGTCATCAGTTTCTTAGTGGCTGCGGGCTACTGCTATTGTTGTAGAAGATGGCTTGATTGCTGGGTTCTGCTCTCTGCTCATTTTGCGGCAGCTTGAGCTTTTGAATCAGCTATTGTTGCTGCTGTTGTGATTCCAGTCACTCATGGCATGCTGGGTTCTGGTCTCAACAAGCTAGCTAATCCAGTTGCCTCCGAGTAAAAGGAAAGAAAAAAGGTTGAACAAGTTCATGCAATTTTCTTGGCAATATTTTTGGTTGCAATTGCCACCTTCCTTTCAACCAGCCAAAAGTTGCCCAGCTGGTCTATCAATTTCCAATCTGATGCTTTTAATTAACTAATGTACACACACACAGAGAGAGAGAGAGCGCAATATAATACATGTATAATTTAATGTGTAATCCTCACTGTTGGTTTATATGTTGGTAAATTTGTGAATTATAGGATTTTTTCCCACTGAAAGGTATAATTATTTGACTAATTATCAGTATAGTTCCTATATTATCTTTAATATTTTTCTGTGTCTATGCACTTAGAACTAGAAAAAGAAAACAGAAAAAAATACACAATATTGTTAGATTGCTTACATTAAACATTCATTCACTTGTCCTCATGAAACACCTAAATTTTACCCACAGGTATATATTTAATCTGTTACTCTCAATTTGCCTAGCAGGTTTGAAAAAGCCAAGCATTTTGATTCTCCTCCCTGTCTTTTCTTTCTATTTTTTTAAAATTTTTCCCACTTTTTTCGCTGTTTGTTAGGTTTTCATTTTGCTGCACTTAGACCAGCAAAAAAACAAACAAACTTTGAAATATCTGCTTTTAGTTGATTAGGCATTGTATGCACAGGAAGTGGTAGTTGCTGGAAATATAATGTTCTTTTGATGGCTTTCTTGTAATTATATTGTGTCACACGGCATCCATCACAGCTCTTTGAATCATTTTACTTAAGGTTGTGTCAGCTCAGTTGTGACAACGCAGTGCGTTAAATGATAGAATGGAAACACAGGACTGATTTTTCTTGAAATTGTTTCCTGCCACTTTCCAGTTTTAATGGATCATTCTCTTATGCGTGAAAAGTGGGCCTAGAGAACATTATTCACGTGAGTTTAAGCTAGAAGTCTTTGAATATACTTCAAGCCACCAATTGGAATTGGTGGGACTTGCCTTTTTTTTTCTGGCAAAGATAAGAAAATTAACATTTTCTTTTTAGTGAAATATTTTAGTTTCAAAATATGACATATTTTAGGAAGCAAGATGTCAGATGATTTGTAATATGAAACAGAAACACTACCAATGTAATGATGCTATCTGAGGGTGTGAGTGCTGAATTCAAAGAAACAAAAAAAAACAACATTTAATCACAAGATGTACATTTAGCAAATTCTTGTTGGCATGCTGAGAAACATGATCAAGTGATTCCAGGTATATCTTTCCCTCCCATTACCCACAACTGGAACAAACTGTTTAGAAAGGGGATGTCAACCCTGAAGTGAACCTGGCTGGTGCCATCTTGGAGGCTTCAGGGCTGCCACACAACAGAAAGAGGGGGGAAATAGTTAAATGGGGTTTTGTAGCCAAAACAATAAAACTTTCCTGTGGGAAGCAAGGTCATTCTCACAGGTGACTGGCCAGAGGAGGAATGAAGTAACCAAGCAACCGGCCAGCACCTGGATTGGACAGCGTGACCAGTGACTTGGAGGGAAAGGGTAAACTTTTATTTTTAATTAGGTGAAAGCCACGGGAACTTTTAGAGTCGGCTTTCACCAGTCGTGCCAATATGATGTATCCAATAAAACTGTTCTTTGAGGAATTTACCTGCCTCAGAATTCTACTTTTTATGGGTTCATTACTTGGAACCCTGACAGGGGAAAGACTACTGTAAGGTCATGCTCTATACTCTAAACCCTCATGGGTCCATATGGGTATAATGGTTGAAGGTGTCAAAAGCCACCGAGAGATTGAGGATCCAAGAAGGTAATAGTCCAAATTACTTGAGGATAGTATTGGGTGTTTCCACAATTACATCTACATTAGGTCCAGCAAAAAGGGCATGTTCTGGGTACCACAGATCCCAGAGCTTTATTTGGCAAGACCCAGAAGGAAAGCTTTTTGTTGCAACCACCCACTGGAACATCATTTTCCCCAATGTGAGACTGGCCTAATGCTTCCAGTCTTTTGGAAGGTCCTTTAAACTTGGATGTGCCATCAGATTTGGGGATCTCAAGAAAGTATGGCGCTCATAAAATAGTTGCATTGTTAGAGTGAACTTTCTGTATTTTTATTATTGCATAGTTTTTAACTTTTAATTGTTTTGATGGTAGATCACAATTTTACGTAGATTTTAACTATATATGCTACCCAGAGTTACATACAAGTGAAATGGGACAACCATAAGAATTTAGTAAATACATTGTCCCCTGAAGAAAACAAAAATAATGTCTAGTTTTGATTTGCTTTTGAATTACTTTTTTCTTTTCTTTCTTTTTCTTTTTTGAAGTTTGTAGTTTAATATTTTGAATAAAAGAAAAAAAGAATTGAGCGTGACCTGTTATACCTTTCTATAGTTTTGTTTTACACGTATAATCTTATTCCCGTTGTTGTATATTTCTTTAGTTATATATTTGTTGATGCTTATTTAAAATGGAATTTTACTGCCTTAATGTTGTGAATTATTAAAATGCTTATAGAATGTGAACTTTTAGCTATATCTTTCACAGCAGATTCAAGAATATGTGGTTGTCATCTTACCGCTTCCCACCTTCCACATAAATGAGATAGCTTGTTAGAATACCAATTAGAGAATATGTCTGAAACATCTTCACACTTATGTGAAAAATACCCCATTTCCCCTCTTTTAAAAATTGATTTATAGCAGATAAGACAATACAATAGTTTTTTTTTAAAAAAAAAAAAACTATTGTATAGTCTTATCTCCTATAAAACATTTTTTATGAATGAGGAGTCCCTGTTAGTATATGTAGATGATCACACCATCTTTGATCAAGTTTATACATAAGATTTATTAACCTTGGGGCTCTTGTATTTGGCTTGTTTAAGTGCAAGAAGATTGTGCAAAAAATAGACACTCACTGGAATTTGCTAGCTTTAATGAAATGATTGTTGGATTTTCTATAATAGTTGATGAGATTTTTTTATTTTTTTTTAGTTTTCTGTCATATTGAGCTGTGGAGGCGCAGCGGTTAGAATGCAGTATTACAGACTTATTCTGCCAACTGCCAGCAGCTCAATTCTCACCAGCTCAAGGTTGACTCAGCCTTCCATCCTTCCAGGGTGGATAAAATGGAGACCCAGATTGTTGGGGGCAATATGCTAACTTTGTAAACTGCTTAGAGAGGGCTGTAAAGCACTATGAAGTGGTATATAAGTGCTAGATGCTATTGCTATATACCCAGGATAGGAAGCTGATTTGGGGGAGGTACCCCTGCCTGTAAAGGAATGCATTCCCTGGAAATCCTTGCTTGATTCAAGCCTCTACTATTGGAAGTTACTCAAACAGAGTTGTTGTTATTGTTGTTTTTACTGTATATGAGATCTTGGTCAGGCAACATTAAGTAGTACAAATTGAGCCAAAGGACTGCAAGTGCTTCACTTCTGAGTGAGTTTTGTGAATTTCATGAAATTGGCATTTGGAGTTTGCCAATTTGGAGTTTGTCTGGTATGGCAGAATTGCCTTTATGAAAGTCACCAGCTGTAACTGAAGTGTTACCAGAAATGGAAATTAAACTGCAGAGGACTGGGTCAAGTTTGGGATACTGAATTTTATATGTTCTTTGTATTTACAGTATGTCCAACCATTGGCAAGTTTTAGCTGCTAATAAGTCTGAGCTGTCCTCAGCTACAACCTTGTGTTCCTGGAAAGCAGTGAGATGGATGGCAGTGTATACCCCAGCTGGGTATGGATGTTTGTCTATGATTAACAAATTATTGACCAAGGCTGCTCACAGAATCCCCTAGCCACATCTAGCGCACTGTGACAAGGGGAGAAAGCAGGGGGGGGGGTCAGAGAGCTATGTAGGCCTCAAAGGGTTAAAAAATTAAATGTCATTTATGAGTGGACCATAATGTATTCACAACCTCTTCAGTTTCAGAAATGTTCCCCTTTCCCAAAGGGATTCCTGCTATAGAGAATAAGGAAGATGACCTTGATGTAAATATGCAAGGATCATTATCTAGGCAAAGAGAGCTTAAAAATGTTTCACTTCCCTTTGCCTTGGTAACACTTCTTGCATATTTCTGTCAAACTCATCTTCCTTATTCTCTAAACTTGCTTCCAAATGTTAATGGTAAAATGGTGATTGAATTTTCTATTGAATGGCACAGGTGGACAGCAGGGGTGGGTTCTAACTTACCTCCCTGCCAGTTCGCTTCCTCCTGCGCCGCGTGGACATTCCTCGTGGGCACGTGGGCGCTTCACGCATGTGCGCATGTGCAGTGCCAAAAAATCTGAAAAATCCCCCCCCCCAAAAAAGCCGAAAACAAGATGGCGATGCATGCGCAATGCCGGAAACTCAGCTTCTGTGCATGCGCAGAAGAAAAAAAACCAAAAAACTCGGATTTTTTTTAAAAAAAATCAAAAAAAAAAAAAAGATGGCGGCGCCCATGGACTGGCACCGACAGAACCGGTTCCGTGACATCACTGTGATGTCGGGTCGCTACCAGTTCGGGTGAACCGGTGCGAACCGGGAGGAACCCACCTCTGGTGGAGAGAGAATAATAAGAAATTGCAATTTTCTAAGTTAGGTACATTTGAAGGGAATAAATTAGAAAGATTTTAGTAGAAAATTCAGTGGAAAACTATAAATTTACTGTTTTTTGAGAAATGGAAGGCTGTGGCCATTCTAAAGATGGAGTCTTAGAATCTTCATTTGAGAAGTTTTTTAGACAAATGGAAAGGTAAGGCAGAACAGAAAAACATAAAAATACAGGAGGATGGAAAAAGAAATAAGGAAAGTAGGCATTCTAACTAGGGTATGTTTAAAGTGGTTTAGAAGAATTATCATTGTTTGTTGCCAAGCTGAAAGCCAGCCCAGATGTATCTTCAGGGCCTTAAGCTGGTTAAAAGTGTCCCTTCAACACCACCATTGCAAAAGAATGCTGGAGAATATCTGATATATAGAATATTATAGAATATCTGCTATAACTACCACTTTTATTTATGCAGTCACTATATGAAAACAAGAATTCTGGTCATTCATTGGAATGATAGAATGTCTGGGATTGTGGAACAGTTTGCACTGCAGCAGTCTGTACTTATGGATAGATTTGTTTTTGCTTCTTGGTATAGCGAGAAGCTCATGGAGATGAAGCAGCTGACTAGATGCCGAGATGCCTACTGGAAAAAGATTCATCTTGAGTCTGACCAGATCTTGTTACAAGTTCATGTTTGAGCCTACATAGTGGTGATTCAGGCAATAATAATAATAATAAAGAAATATTTGGCCTCCTCTTATTGTGTCCACCAAATACTACCTAGTAGCCCTTTTTAGAAAAGGAGGTTTGCCAGGATCCTCTATGAACAAGGGAATTGCAATTGATATGCAAGTGGGGAACAACACTCCAATGCAATCCAATATATTTGCCACTACAACAATCAGGTCAAGCAGTCTTGGAAGACATGTTGCTTTAGAGCAGGGGAACAATACATAAACAGCAAACTCAATGGTAGCTTACGCCCAGTTGCCAGTCAGGCTTCCCATCTCATTATAAGCAGGGTAGAGTCCCTTGATGCCAGCATAATCTTGTGATCAACAGTAGCTATTCTTTAGGATCAACTATACAACCCACACCCCATTGGAACATTGTTTCAGAGATATTTCCTTACCTAAACAGTGAAACAGAATGAAGACAAGGCAAAACAGCAGTGAGAGCAGTAGCAATTTCCAACTTCCTGTCAACTTCCCCACTGAGTTTTCTTGTGGGAAGCTGGCAGGTCGCATAAACAAATCTTTCCTTCCTTCCTTCCTTCCTTCCTTCCTTCCTTCCTTCCTTCCTTCCTTCCTTCCTTCCTTCCTTCCTTCCTTCCTTCCTTCCTTCCTTCCTTCCTTCCTTCTGCCCTACCTGTCTCCCTTCCTTTCCAGCAGGCAGACAAGTGGTTACTGCTGAGTGGGGGGAAAAGTGAGGGATTGCTAGACTGGCTGAGTAACTGTCACGGAATGCTGAAAATGAAGATCATGTGACCACAGAAGCATCCCAACACTGCAGGAGCAGCTAGTATACTGAAGTGGCCACAACGTTCCCAAATTTCATTCCCTCAGGAATTATGGGTCCCAAATTTTGAATGCATTCTGTAAACCAAATTGAAGTACCAAATTCAAAATTCAAAAATTGTTGCCCTATGATGCACCGTTGGTTTACCGATGACAATGAGAGTTTTAGTAGTATATAGATAGGTTTTTGCAACAAGCATTACAGTACCATAGCTTGACTGAACCCCTTCAGAATGGAACATTGAACATATAAGTGGTGCTTTCTCAGTTGACTTCTTTCCATTCTGTGTACCTGAAATGTTCCTGTTTTTCTGAAATCAGGAAACAGAGAATAATTAGGTTGAATATGTGCTTTGAAAAAAACAGAATCACATTCTTTTATATACTCAGTGAAAGGAACAATGTTAGGTGCTATTGTTTTGCCAAGGAGCATGAGGATTCCATCTTGTAAATTATTAGCTATTCTGGTTGCACCTTCAAATCCCCAATGCTTTGTATAGATAATTGGACTCCATCTGCAGTTGCAGGCATAACAATGAACAATCAGTCAATTCCATTACAGTGAGGGTGATACTTGAAGGGGCTCTGCCAATGTCATTTGCTTTTTTGTTAACATACAAATAACATGCATTGTTCCCAATGTGTTCTGGTTATTACATTTTAAATCATTGAGCTAACAACAGGTTTAGATTTACATGGACTTGAAGGCTTACCTCTACAAAAATTTAAAAGGGTATGGTGTGTATGTGTTTGTGTGTATGTTCCTTGAATGTAACAAAGACATTGTATTCGGAAAATAGTTTACTTTCTTCTCTAACACAGGGCATGTACAATAAGTGATAATATTAAAATTGTAAATTGTGGATGTATGTGATGATTCAATTATATTTCAGATTTTCAAGCTATTTTCAATTTATTCAGAAATGAAAGCAGCCTCAGATACTGGAGAAGAATCATTACTGTTCTAGTTTTCTTTACTTGGACTGTTATTATATTAACAGAATGTTAGAGAATATTAGCATTTGGAGAAATTGCTTATGTTTCAAGAGGTTGAAAGCTCAACAATACTAGAATTGGACTATGCACATCTTTGAAAGGATGATTCAATTCAGAGTAGATTCAATCCAAAGATGCTCTCATAACCTTTAAATCAAATTTTCAGAGTATGGAAGCAAATGGATTTATTTTATTTATTAATTATACATCTGCCCAATCAAATTCAAACTCTTAGTTGCTTATAGGATTTAGACACCAAAACTAAAACATCAAAAGTCAAATTTGGGCTGTTCAAGTTGCATTGGGGAGGATTTGAAGGTGATTAAAAGTAAGAAGTTGCCTCCTTCATTTGCAGAATTTTTAACATCACTGCAAATAAAAGAGGATATTCCTGTTCCTAACAATTAACTCCACTGTAAAATACAGCACTGAATCTTCCCTGCACCAAATAATATTGACTGGTCTTTTCATTTTGTTTAAATGGAGAAGCAGCTCAAAAAGAGAGAGCAAACATATGCAGTGCATCCAAGACTGTAGGATGATACAGTCTGCTGTGGAAAATTAAGAAGCACGGAGCACAACACTGAGGATAAGAAACAAATTTATCACATTGTTTATTGGGTCCCTGTTTTACAAGAAAGAGGGACCCTAAACAATAGAATAGCAAAGATTTTTTTTATAGAAGTTGAAAGCTATAAGATAGGAAATCCTAGGGATCTAATTTGCTGACAACTTTTGAGGAGGACAAAGCAGGTCCTTGAACTTGCACTTGGGTTTATTTCTATTGTTAGACAAAGTGGCTCTTGCATGAAAAAAGCAGAATTGGGAAAGTCCACTGCCAAGGAGATAGAACATTGACATGATCAGGCTGATTGAGGATGGAATGTTGGGGTTTATCAGCTTATTACTAACTTCATTAATAGAGCCGCTCATGAACAGTTTTCTATTCATTGGTTCACATGAGTGTGCAGAGGGGCTTTGTTTTGTAGCAGGGAGGACTGATTTGGGCCTGAAAGGATTAAGCAAAGAGATGAGTAGGATTTGACCCAAGTCATGTCCAAAGGACAGAGGGTGGAGATGAATGGATGAAGACTTTAACCTGCATTTTGTTTGTTAAATTTATTTTCTACACTACAACTCTTTCTATTAGAACAGAATAATCTTTTGCTACAGCTCATGCTCAACAAATCCGTAGTTCTTCATATACATTCCCATTTTGGGGGTATATATTGTGAGTCAAAACATCCTTAAATCATACTGCATTTCTTAAAATGAGGTTTATTAGAGCAACATAGGACCACATTGTGAAGCAGCCATGCTCTATATGCAAGTGTTGACCACTTTATATTTCTAGCATAAATAAATTGATAACCAATTTCTAAAGATAACATTTGTGGCATCCAATCAATGTGGTTTTTGGTTGAATTAATCTCATAAAAAAACACAATATTTTTCAAGAAATTTAAATGCTGGCTTCTCAGTAAGGGGTATTCCATTTCTTTTTTCTGATGTTCTTACCCACCTCAACAATAATGTTCGTCTATTGAAATAAAAACTGTGGGCTTAGAATCATGTGGAACACATATTGATAGTTATTTAGAAGTTTTAGAAGCTGCTAATGCAGCTGGACTAAAATTGTGAAATCATGTAATTTTAATATACTACTGGCATACATTTTCAAACAATCTAGCCTCTGATCACCCATAAGTTCTAAAGAACTGATTTACTTGAAGTTTCCAAGTGGTACTATCTCAAAGTATGAACTTACTTTATTTTGTGAATAAGGATTAACCTTTATCACAGTATCCTAAAATTATATGTATGTTCCAGATAAGCCTTGTACCCTGTAGTGCTAGGAAGCAGCTGCAAATATCACTTTCCCACTGATGGACTAAGGGCATTTTTAAAAAAGTGAAATTCAATCTCAGTCTTGAATCATATTGCTTCTGAATTTTGAATCACTAATTCAGATTAAATCATGCTGCTTTAATACCATATTAGTTCTCAACAGACAATTGCAAACAATTATACCGTAGTTATTCTGATGAATCCTTACTAGGATATGAGAGTCCCCTGGATGATATCAGTGGTGGAAGTGAAAAGGGAGAGGGGAATTTACATAAAATTGCTGATCTTATTTTAAATTTCATACTGGAGTTTTGGAAGTAAACATAGTACATCTCATATCCTTCTTAGCATGAAATAGCACCTGTGTAAATTAGATGATTGTGAGAATGGGTGTACATACAGTCCTATATTAGTATCAAATAATAAATGTTGTCAGAAATACTAAGGAATTTAAGGATGCAACATTTAGAAAACAATATCTAAAGTATTTAAAGCAGCATGTGAGAAGACGTTTTCTGTATTTTGGGTATCAAAATACTTTTAGACACTGTGTTCATCCATAATAGCTAAGTTCAAGAACAATTCTCTTTTGCCATGTTATAGATGACCCTTGTAAACTAACTTATACTGTACAATGAAATTGGCAAGGGATGAACTCAAACTGTGCTACAAAATTCTCAAGTTCAATTACTGAAGGCTAAACAGATTCATAAGATGTGAGAATCTGTATACAGTGTTGCATTTTGCAGGACAGCAGAAGTTTTGCAAATTATTTTAAAATCAGTTCTGAAGTCATGGCTGCTTAATAGCTGAAACTACTATCTTGCAAGAAGAGGTTTGAATTCAAAGTTCACAAATGGAAACAATAGGGAAATCATTAAAATCACTCAGATACAAAGCTCATTGAACGTCCTTCAATGAATAATTCCTATTTTAGAAGGTCAAATGGAGAAGGAAAACTTAATACACCTCCATGATTACAGGTAGTCCTCAATTTACAACCATTCGTTTAGTGACTGTTTGAAGGTACTACAGCATTGAAAAAAAGTGACTTATGACTGTTTTTCACACTTATGACCATTGCTGTATCCCCATGGTCACATTATCAAAATTTGGACGCTTGGCAACTGGTTCATATTTATGACAGTTGCAGTGTCCCAGGGGTCATGTGATCAACTTTTGTAACCTACTGATAAGCAAAGTCAATGGGGATGCCAGAGTCACTTAACAACCATGTTACTAACTTAACAACTGTGGCCATTCACTTAACAACTGTGGCAGGAAAGTTGAACTAGAAATAACTTCAAGTAACAATAATTTCATCTAAGTATAGTTTAACTCTAATCTGTATTTGCTCAACATGGATTCCATCTAGTGCTGTCCTATTACTAAATCCTCAATGCAACCTGAGGTTTAATTGTGAACTCACATGCACAGTTAAGGCTTCTATTAAAATTCTTGTAAGGGGGAAAGAAGTATAATATTAAGTTATGCTGAAACTTTTAATATTTCTGAAGCCTGCTGACCATTACAACACTTTCTAGTTTCAAAATCCAGCTGCATATAGCAATAGCAATAGCACTTAGACTTATATACCGCTTTACAGTGCTTTACAGCCCTCTCTAAGCGGTTCACAGAGTCAGCATATTGCCCCCAACAATCTGGGTCCTCATTTTACCCACCTCAGAAGGATGGAAGGCTGAGTCAATCATGAGCCAATGAGATTTGAACCGTCGAACTGCAGCTAGCAGTCAGCTGAAGTAGCCTGCAGTGCTGCACTCTAACCACTGCGCCACCTCGGCTCTGGGGGAATTTTACATAATCAAATCATAAACATTAAACAATGTCATCTGTATTATCCATTGAACTGCCTGGCCTAACAATTAATTTTAATTTTAAAACCTGAATGGCAAATAAGGATTCTACAAAGCAAAGAATTATACTAGTTCAGATTAACAGAACGATTCTTTTGAATGATTAGTGGAACTCTTTTCTTTAGTATTGCATGATCCATTTAGTAGGAGATATCAGGAATAGGACCGGTTCTTTCTTTCTTTCTTTCTTTCTTTTTTAAAGCATGTGGGCTAGCATTTAATTCTGATCTCCCTCTGTATAAACCAAGGAAGAGGAAAATATACTGTATGCTTGCACCCTCTAGAGCAAATTGGCTTCATGCATTTATACCTGTTAATAATAAAGGAATCTTAGATAGGAAAAGTTATTCTTTGATAACCTATAAAACAGCTGGTGGTCAAGATAAGCTATGTATAAAGCTTGTTATTAGATATGGCAGATTATATCATTCCATATAACCTTTGAATGCTCTTAATAGCAGCTGGGGTAAGCAGCTACATGCTATCAAAAGCTGCTATCAGCGATGCTATTACTTCTTGTTATCGGTGAACTGCTGTTCTGTGATATTACGAAATATGGCAAAACATTTTACATGGCCATCCACCTAAGACAGGGGTCAGCAACCCGCGGCTCTGGAGCCGCATGTGGCTCTTTCATCCCTCTGCTGCGGCTCCCTGTCGCTCAAAATATGTGTCACAACTGCAAATGTGCGACACCCACCGATGCACAATTTATGAAGCTTTTCGACCCCCGGTAGGCCAACCATGGATAAATCCAAGAAAAGAAAAGTTTCAGAAGAAAACAAAATCTTTAATTCAACTACATATGCTAGTTTTGTGGCCGCTCAGGAAATAGTCAGGCACGGGAAGAATTTTGTGGCTCCTGGTGTTTTCTTTTCTGTGGGAAATGGGTCCCAATGGCTCTCTGAGTGTTTAAGGTTGCCGACCCCTGACCTAAGAAATATAACGTATACATTATCCCATAGGCGTCTTTGAAAAGAGACATCATGTTTCCCTCTTCTTCAACCTGAAGGCCAATCTTGAAACCTGATAAATGGGAAATATTTATGAGTGTGATAGTTGCTAATGATGAAACCCAGTTAACTGAAGATAGAAACACATGATCTACCTTTATGGTCCCAGTGTTATTTTGACTTTATTGTACTATCAAAGAAAACAGAGTCGTTTCCATTAGCTGGAATTCTCATTAGCTAGAATTCAATCTCTTCTCTGCATGCAGTATTGAATCCTCAAGGTACATATCGTATCACAGATCTTCTGATGTGAGTTGTAACAATATTTTGCTTGTCTGGAGAGCTTATTGCTGTGCTTCTTTCATCCCTGCATTAATAACGCTGTTGCAATTTTGATTGTAAATTTGGTAAATTTATTTGTAGATTTCATTCAACATAGCAAACTTTCTACATGTGAAAGAGAGGGTTAAAACATACCCTGGAGGATGAATAATTGAATCTTTAATAGATTTCTCTACACTTAACTGTTCATAAAAAATCCATTTAAAATATGTGATTATGTTATCAAGAATAAAATATTTAGTTTATTATTGGATCAGTATATTATACGGCACATAGTAATGATAACCATATGGATGAATTTTTTAAAAAAAACTCTCTGAAGATTGCTTTCACATGAAGGTTTGGTAACTGAAGTAATTTTTTCTTGTATTATTATAAATGAATTTGAAAAGTCAAACATTTACAATACATCTGACTTTCAACTTGAACATTATCAGAGCACAATGGGAAGTTGTACCTCTCTAAACTGATAAACTATACTACAGTCTCTGTAGAACACTACTATGTTAGAAGGAGTTAGATAAAGTGCATAGCTCAGTGATGGCTAACCTTTTCCAGATGCCCAAAGCGCGCACCTAAACCCCCAAAATGCAATGCGCGCTCACCCATGCGCATGTGCGCATGACCCCACCCCGCACACACCCCACCCCCTGCGCATGCATGCGTGACCCCATGCATTCGCATGTGACCCCGTGCATGTGTGCATGACCCCTGTGCATGTGTGTGTGACCGCCACATGTACCCCCCGCACATGCATGCATGACCCCCCGCATGCACCCCACCCTCGCACATGCACGCACAACCCCCCTGCATGCGCCCCACACATGCGCGGCAGAGACCCGACGATCAGCTGGCCAGCGGGAGGCATGCACGCATGCGCGGCGGAGCTGAACTGGGGCGACGGCTCGTGTGCCCACAGAAAGGGCGCTGCGTGCCACCTGTGGCACGTGTGCCATAGGTTCGCCATCATGGGCATAGCTCATTACAACTTGTATATCTGACTTGTTCACAGCTGGATTAGAGAACCAAAATATAAATAATCTGCTATTTGACAAAAGCAATGGATTAATACAATAATTAATTTATAATTAACAGTGAATAATTAAAATGGACAATGTTTGAGAAGTTGCAAGCTGCAATTCAGCTCAACCTCCCAATCTTCTAGAAGACCTCAGGAAACCATCCGTTTTTGTTTTTGTTTAATCCATTCCAAATTTTATTGCTTTTTTATTTTACTTTTTAAATTTAGCTAAAATTGCTGTTTTGCGAGATTGTTTTTTCATAATTTTATGGGGAGTTTATGGGAATGGAGTAGTTTAACTTTTAGAGATGTCCTATTTCCATTCAAACCCTTAAGCACATGTAAATATTTTAAAAGGGACTGAAATTAACTCTTAAAATGAGGGGTTGCAATCATTGAGAGATAGGGATAGTAAAGGATCAAAAATTGAATCATGTGCCTCTTAGATGTCTCCCACTGCCACTAAAATCAATAATGTCCTCCGTGCTAAACAAGAACAATAGTGCTCTCTGAACTTGGTTGTTTTCTTGCAGACATTTCATTACCAAACTAAGTAACAGTGCACTGATGATGTTACCTACTTGGGCAAAGGAATGTCTTTAAGTAAACAACCAAGCTCAGAGAGCACCCAGGATCCCAAAATTCAACTCCGAATTACAAATATTCTCTTCCATTGATGCAACAAAAATAATCCATCAGGATGAAGCCTACAGGTATTTGAACATTTTATAGTTGGATAACATCAAGCATGGACAAGTTAAAATGTCATTAATAAAGAATACACCCAAAGAATGAATAAATTGCTAAAGACAAAATTGAACAATGGAAACATGATCAAAGCCATCAATACCTGGACCATACTGTGATATTATACATTCTTGGCATTATTCACGGGGCACACAAGCCTAGTTAATCTTTCCAATTCAATCTGGAATGTTGGTTTAATTTAAACATTCAATCAAATAGGCTTTGAACTTAATATCTGCATTAAAAAGTGGCTCAATCCTACTACAGAATATGCTCCCATGTGAAAATACCAAGTTCAGTAATGGCATTTCATCAAGGCTGGAAAAGATGTAATGAAAATTTGGACAGCAATTTCAAATCAGTGTCTATACAATAGTGAACTAGATGGACTGATGCTCTAATATAATAGATGGTACTGGTATTATTCCTTTATTCTTAAATTGCCTTCTTACTATTATATACTTTAATAGAAATAATATTATTGATATAACCCTCCATGGCTATATGTTGGATTAGTATATTATTATTTACTTCTATCAATGGTAGTATGCTTATAAACTTAATTCCAGTGCTAAATATATGAATATAATCTCTTATGAATAATTTTTTGAAGTATAATAGAACCAACTCCATTATAAACTACTAACTTAAGCCTTTGGCTCGTTGTAGATGAATAGTTAATCCACTCTAAAATATTTTGCCTGAAAACCATCAAATTCCTTTTTATGGTAATATCAGCCTGATCAAGAAGTGTTTCAAGGCTGCTTGTTTTGTAAATGCTCAGCATAATAAAAAACACTTTTAAAAATAATAATAGCAAACTGCAATTTTAAACTGCAACCATGGTACATGGAAAAAAATAGATTAGTTGTCAAAAGTCTACAGTGTGGGTGACATAAATAATCACTTGTTTTTTTGGGTGACAGCACAAAAATTACATTGGGTAGTTTTGTTCATAAACCAAAGCTGCAGTCTTATTAAAGATTCTGTGTATTTTTAAGCTATTTCAGAACTCAGAAGCTCATGAAAGAATTGAGATGGAAAAAAATGTCCTCACATTTTGTGATATCTCCTACTCATCCCGTCCATTCTTTGGCACCATAATGGAATATGTCTAATCTTGTTCTACTCATATGCTTATGAATGCTCCAAACATTATGAGCCCTGACAAATTCATTTTTGAAAAATGTGGTGTTATAACACTTGAATCAAGCTCCTATTTATCTGTATCACACAGTGTTCAGCCACCACTCAGTCAGAACACGAGGACAATAGTTCTCTACTATACTTCTGCAGAAGGTACCCAAAAGCCATCAAAACTAGTCACCACTGTCAGTTCTTCCCTTCCATACTTTAGCTATGCATTATGTGACCATACTGGATTGTAGTGTGGCAGTAAAGATCAAATCCAATTCAAATCCAATCCAATCCAAAGAGCTAATCCAATTCAGGTAATACCTTTAGATGTAAAACTTGCCATGTGAGTAGAATGGAAATCTTGTGCCCTTTCTCAAATTGCAGTCCTTTCACAAGTAAACCCAAGACTCTGTGGCACAGAAGGTTTCTGTGTGATCCTAAGCTTAGCCTGCCCTGGTAATATTTCAGCTTGCATGAAAGCCTTTTCATACTAACTCTACAAAGTTCCCCAATGCAAATAATTAAACTATATTTGTGAAAACCAGCTTTTCACTGCTGTTATCAGCACAACTGTACAGAAGGGAAAGGCTCCTCACACCTTTTTGCATGATAAATTTTAAATCAAGGATATCACTTCAACAGACTATAAAACAAGGGTTTCCAACTTTGGCAACTTAAAAACTTGTGGACTTCCTCCAAGAATTCCCCAGCAAGCACATCCGGCTGGGGAATTCTAGAAGTTGAAGTTCACAAGTCTTAAAGTTGCCAAGTTTAGAAACCCCTGCTATAGAAGATCCATAATCTGATTTTCTGCCTCTTTAAATTTCTTCAAATGCAAGTCAAATAGATTGTGAAAATACTCAAATCAAGACCTGTTGGGGTGGGAATTAGCCCTTTTCCCATATGCTGTTTTCTTGATGGAAAATACTTCTGACCCATGCTGTAATGTCTCCCACTAGAGAAAACATAATGGGTAGTGCTTTCAGAGCTTCAATTCACACCATTATTCAATAACTGTGTAGGTCTTCAGAGACCAGGAAGCTGAAGTATTCTAATTGTGTTTAACACAGGCATTGGGGTAGATGAGCACTCGCTATATAGCCTTTTATCCCACAGCTTGAATCTGAACCAGAGTTTTGCACTGCTTCCTTTTTAATAAAGTTGCTTCTCAACTTTAACTAAAATGCTTAAGATAAGGGGGGGGGGGAGATTCTATCTACATTATTGAGAATTTAATGTAAGGTTGGAAGGTGCAAAAGTGATATCAGGTTGTAGAAAACATACCATAGAAATGACCATCCTGGTTGTCACACAGAAGAATGCTGCAGTTATATGTATTTGAATGACATTTAGTAACATAAGACCAACAGCCCATTTATTAACAATTTAGTGGCAATCAAGTAGAAATGCAGAAAGACCATATGAGTGGTCCATGTATCTTGAATCCATCACCTCCCAAATTATTGCTGCTTTTGCTTGGCTGAAATTTGTTGGCAATTTCCTTTATACTCCTCAGCTTCTTCATTTGTCATATCATACCTGATTAGACTCCATAAACACTGCAACTTTTCCATGTGTTGCAATTAGCTATACCTTCAGGTTTACATGAACCATTAATGGACCATGTTTAAGTAAAAGCATGATTATTCATCACTTAGAAGGAGAAACCTCTTTCTACATATGCGAAAAAATATGCCATTTATCTTCTAATTAAAATATTTTAATTATAGTCTTAAGAGCTTCTTCTGAATTAAACAAAGGTTTGAGAAGGTCCACATAAATTTACTTTTATTAGTGATGAACATTCAAGCGTAATTTTGTATTATACTATTTTTAACTCAGTTTTAGCAGATGAGAAGGCAATAGTTCTAAAGCCTCTGTTTTAAAATCAGGTCATGCATCATAGCCACTTATTTTTGTACATCAGTGGGTATTTGGCCATTTATCATATATCCTTCCTCTTGGGGGATCACTAGATATCTAGGACAGCAAAAGTATTTCAACTTCTAAAAAGATAGTGAAGGTTTTTTTTTCTATTTCAATTTTAAACTTTGGGTGAATCTAGCCATCTGCTAGACTAAAAAAAGGCTTTAAATGAGTTAACCCTAATGATCCTAATAGTTAAGATAACTGGAATAATATGATTTAAATTGATCTAGCCCTATAAAACTGAACTGGCAAACTTTGTTGTAATCCCAATAGCCAAATCTTTTTTTCTTTCCTTCCTTCCTTCCTTCCTTCCTTCCTTCCTTCCTTCCTTCCTTCCTTCCTTCCTTCCTTCCTTCATCCGTTTTTGGCTGCAATGGCCTTCTTCAGCACTCTGCCAATGAAAACAGCCACCACCAAGTTGTAGATCAGTGCCCAGTTGGCCTGGGCTGGGCCGAGGCACCGCGGGCCAGTTCTTTGCTTTTTCCAGGGTGGCCCCGCAGATCAGATCTAAGCACCGACTCCGGCCCACAGGTCTTGAGTTTGACACCCCTGACATAGATAGAAGATAGATAGATAGATAGATAGATAGATAGATAGATAGATAGATAGATAGATAGATAGATAGGTAGGTAGGTAGGTAGGTAGGTAGGTAGGTAGGTAGGTAGGTAGGTAGGTAGGTAGGTAGATAGATAGATAGATAGATAGATAGATAGATAGATAGATAGATAGATAGATAGATAGATAGATAGATAGATAGATAGATAGATAGATAGATAGATAGGATAGGATAGGATAGGATAGGATAGGATAGGATAATAGGATAGAATAGAATGGAATGGAATAGAATAGAATAGAATAGAATAGAAATGATATGATATGATATGATATGATATGATATGATATGATATGATATGATATGATATGATATGATATGATATGATATTTCACTAGACTCTAAATTGGACTTTGCTATTTCCATGCTTCTCCTGTGCAGAGGCCTACTATTGCTCACATGCAACAGACAAACTTTAGATCTAAGGCAAACTTAAAAAGAAATGTTCATTTCTCCTATTTCAATTTGAAAAATTCAGTGCACTTAATGTTAACAATTTATTTAGAAAAATAACTTATTTATCTTTCTGATCTATTTGTGGAAAGTATTGGATCTTGGAAACATTTTCATTTACCTCAAGGAAGCCTATTTATAAATTTACATTCAATTTCCATAGTTGAAAATATAACTATATATGTTATTATGTTATTACATCTTAGTTGAAGAATATACTTACAGAAACAATGGTAAAGTTAATCACATATATTCTAAAATAAACTCCACTGAATTAATTGGAAATTACTTCTGGGTAGATGCATAGAGGTTTCTTAGGATAATTTCAAATACAGTAGTATCTTGGTACTCATTGTTAATTGGTTCTAGGAGGCACAATGAGTACCAAAAGCAATGAGTACCAAATAAATTTTCCCCATAAGTAATAATGTAGGAATCACAAGGCAGTTGACACTGACAAGTTCTAGCTTGTGCATTGAGTACCAAACAAATGATGAGTACCGGTACAAAATTTTCCCATCAAAATACATTGAGTACCAAATTCGATGAGTTTCAAAGCAATTGAGTGCCAAGGTACCACTGTATTAGTTAGTTAGTTAGTTAGTTAGTTAGTTAGTTAGTTAGTTAGTTAGTTAGATAAATAAATAAATAAATAAATAAATAAATAAATAAATAAATAAATAAATAAATTCTACCTGACTCCGTTGGTACTTCATCAAACCCGCATAGCTTCAACCTCAAACTGTCTACCGTGGACCTCACCCCATTCCTAAGAGGTCCGTAGAGGGTGCGTGCATAAGCGCACCAGCGTGCCTACCGTCCCTGTCCTACTGTCCTATTGTCTCCATCTTTCTGTATTCACTTTTATTATGTTTATGATTATACCTATACCTGCTATCTTGGACATGTTAAATAAATAAATAAATAAATAAATAAATTACTATGTCTCATGTGGCACTCCAATCCAGTATGACTCCAGAAATGGGTGTCAGGTCCTTATTGATATAATCTGTCCTAAGAACTTCTCTTCCTCTTCCTCTTATTCTTCTTCCATCTTTTCCTTTGTGTCATTTTAAAAAGCATTTTGTATACATAAATACTATATATTTGCAGATGCTTGTATCCAGAGTGGGAAAGGTGTTACAGATTCAGTGTCGGCACAGTTGTTGTACATCTCAGTGGCACTTTTAAGAAGCCATATTTTTTCTTGTTCTAGAAACCATGCACAACAGCTTTGCAATCCCAAGAAATTACAGTTTTTAAAGAAGGAAGCATTAAAGAGGTGTGACAGGGCATGCTTTCTCCTTAATATGTCCTGAACAATATTTGCACTGCCCTATGATTAGTTCACTCCCGGGCCAGGCCAAGCCGGGCCAGGCCAGGCCAAGCCGGGCCAGGCCAGGCCAGGCCAGGCCAGGCCAGGAAAAAGTAGTTTCTTTAAAGCCTCATTGACAGATACAACAAGTGTACCCATGGCAGATATGATGCACCTTTCCACTTTGGATCCAAATAGTGTTCACTAATAGGTACAGATGCTTGCTGTATTACTTTTTAGAAAATATACACTACTCTCTACAACAAAATTAAGCTTCTTCTGAAAGAATGCACATTGCTATCTAAAGCTGTATCCATAAAAGACCATTAAATCCAGATTTTAAAAGTAGAATCTGCATGACTGAACAAAAATGAAATCTTTCTATAAATATCCAAGTTCAAGTCTGCCTTTAAAAGTCTGAGCAATTATAAAACTCTTATAAAGCTTCCAGAAATCCTTAAACCTTGGACAGTTTTCAGGAGAAAAAGAGAGAGAGAGAGAGAGAGATTTTTTCTCTATATATTTATCAGGTTCAAAGGTCTCTTCAAATATCTATTTCAACTCTAATGTATTCTGTTTGTTCCTTCTGCTTCGCTGTTTTCTTTCTTTTCTCATTTCTTTCCCTAAAATATCATGTCAAGAAAATTAAAGGCCAGGCTGAGTTACATTGTGAGGCCAATATTCTGTGCAAAGCTTCTGCCTTCACTGATATATTGTGTTTTCATGTTGTCCCACAATTGTACGAGGCATTGACACCTCAAGGAAAAATGATGAGGTAAACATTACTGCAGCAAGGAACAAAATATTACAAGGAAGGGATGTGGCCGTACAACTGCAACTAAGTGTCAGCAACTCACCACTGCCCTTGAGTTTTCCTGGATAACTTTTGTACTACTGACTGTTCCTTCAGAAAGAACTGGCTTACAATTAAAGAAGTGGGCACTATTTATGCCTCTGCACTTCATTCCCTTCCATGTTCTTCTATAGTAATGGGGCTATTCAAGATTCTAACTGTGACATTTACCAAATATAGACATCATCTTCCCTAATTGCCTCCTTTATCACTGGGTGCCTCCAAGTAAGCAGACAAATTTCCTTTCTTAAAAATATTATTTTTACTAGACTTTTTCAATACAATAAAAGTCTGTCTGTCTGTCTGTCTGTCTGTCTCTCTCTCTGTGTGTGTGTGTGTGTGTGTGTGTGTGTGTCTGAAGGTTAAGAAAAAAAGAATACAGAGAATACAAAGAAAAAAGAAAGAAAACTTAGAATTATGACTTCTGCCCTTTTTCTTTTGAATAATTACCATCTTATTCTTTCCCCATCCTCACTGACCCTTTTTAATTCCAAAATCCATACATTATCAATTTAGACTTTTCTTGTTTCAGTAGAAAGTTCATATAATGCTTCCAGCTTTATCATTTTGCCTTGACAAAATTGGTCAGCTTTGCCAGTTCCATAAACTCTGAGAGTTTTATAATCTGAATTTCCCAATTCTCAGCAATTGTCACGCTGATGTGCATATTTGGAGTGTTAAAGCCCATCTCTCTGAAGAATATGTTAGTTAGGAAAGGTTGACATAAGGCCATGTATGTTCTCTGTAAGCATTAGATGAAGTCCCTCAAACTGCTCCCAAAATTACTGCCAGTTTTGTATTTTTAATGTGACAGAAGAGGAATGTTATTAAATAGATGCAGGATTATTATATTAACTGAAATTATAATATTTAGGTTTTGTCCTATCCCTTCCCATGATTATTTTAGCACTTCTTTTTTGGGGAAATGAAAATCCTAGTATACTATTCAAAGGACAAGTGTAGCCCTTTGACCCAAAATTGTTGTGCACTATATCCTTTTTTAAAACCAATGTCAAATTCCTCCATGCAGATCAATTACTCACCCAGAAAAATACTTACACATTTGAAAGAGTTCCATAATGGTTGGATACGTTTATTTCAAACTCAACAGGCTTCAGATTTGAAATACTTTGTGCAATAGCTCTCTTGTGTACACTTCTGCTAGCAAGCAATCAAATGAACCAACAAAGGTCACCCAGAAAGCATTTAATTCAGAGAACATATATCTTCAATGGGATGCATAATGGCATGATAATGGTACTACCAACCTGGAATTGGACCAACTAGTGTATTTGCATATAATAACCATAAATGAGTTATTATAAGGTCAATGTAGTTATACCTGTACAATCATTAAATCACATATTTGTAAATAGGATGACAGAACTGCATAATTAGTTCCTTGATTGCCTGCTTATTGGAAGAGTTCATATATCATTCTGCATCAGAAGTCTGAAAATGTGCAAAATGTAATTATATTGTTAGATAGTATTCCTTATTTGTAGCACCAGCCGGGGACGTTTTACATTTTACTAGACTGACGTCACTATAATAACCAGTAAGCACTATAGTAGCACCTCATTCTTGTTATGAATTCAGAAATGAGACTAGATTAAATAGAAGCATGTGCAAATCCTCCAAAGGAAGGAATTATGTACTAAGGGCTTGATGAAGGGGTAAACAAATATCTAAGATGCTTCCCATGTAGATTCAAATCAGAGGTGGTATTCACTTACTTTCCCTACCAGTTCGCAAATGTGAGCGGGAGCGTGCGTGCGGCCTTCCATGCATGCACACGGCCTACCGCACATGCGCTTTGCTCACCCGCGTGGCTTGCACGCATGTGCGTGGCTTCAAAATGTGCCTAAATAGGACGGCATAGTGCTGGGGTGGGGTGGGGTGGGCAGGGGTGGGCAGGGGTGGGCCCACCCACCCGCAGGTTGCCACTACTGGTTCACCCAAACTGGTCCGAACCGGCTGAATACCACCTCTGATTCAAATGTGTAGTGGGAGTGAGATTGGATAAGGAGACAAAATTGCTCTAGGTAGGGGCAGGGCTTCAAGGATGGCTAGGAATTCCTTGGCTTCCTGTTCTTTGGAGATGTTAGATCAGACCATAGTGATGTTTGGTTTACTGCAGTTCATTTAGAGATGTAACACAATGTGGTCCTGTGTCTGGAGAGTTTTAGGAGACTGATAACAGAGTATAATGGGATGCATGTGGGATACTGTAGCCAACCTTCATGACCAAGATTTGAGGCTACCAGTACCATGTGGAGTGAAGTAGGGTGACTGTTCCATTCATTAGATGTTAGAAGTACTTTAATCAGATGTGCAACATCTGTACAGCCTTACTGGCCATGGCCATCAATAAATAGCATGCAAAACTTCAGTGGCTACTGATTTATTTCATAACAAAATTCCTAGTATTGTCTATAACTTATAAATCTCTAAGCAACCTGGCTGAAACACTGCCCCCCCTTTTTTTTCCCCTTACAGATCTGTTTCTAGATAAATCTTTGCATTTGTCCTGCCATTTTGATTGATACATTTGGTGGGGATTTGGGGGAAAATTCCATGTCTGCATTACATACTGGAGTCTCTGTGAGAACTTTGCTATAGTTCCTGTTTGATTACTTCTGGTGTACAGTTAAAAAGATTATTCAACTGTTACACTTAATACATATTTTTTTATTTTGTTAGCTACTTTGGACTAAAAGGTTGTAGCAATCAGCAAAATTTAGCTGATCTCAGAAAAATTAAGCAGGGTCAGACTGGATTAACACTAAGATGGGAGATTGTTGGGAGCTCCTACACTGTAGATAACCCTGGAAAGTCAAAAAAAAAAAAATCTCCTGAAAAAGGCAATGGAAATTTTCTTGTATATTGTTGCTCAGAAAACTAAATGAACATGTGGATGGATGTAGGAGCTGAGATGACTTTTAGGGGCTCTTTACTTTTTTGCATCTTAAATTATTGGGGTGGGGTGAAGGAAGGGAGCATATTTGTATCTTATTCATATTCATATGAATATTTTTATTCTAGCTTTCTAATGCATTTATATCACTAATATCAATAATTGTCTTATCTTCAGCATGCATGTTGTAGCAAAAATGCAAGGTACATTTGTAAACACTTAATATCATGATGACAACATATCTCTCTATAACCTAGATGGGCAGACCTACTCTTGTCATTTCTTGGGATTTGGATATGTGTGTGTTTTTGTTTAAGCTAACAGTTGTGGTTAATTGCTGTTGCTATCTTCTTTGAATCTTTCAGTCCTTAAAAATATTCCAGTGTTAACAGTTGTATAATAAAATTAGATGATTCTTCTCTCATGTTCTGGCCAGTGTATAAAGCTTGAAATGAAGGCCATAAAGATCAGGACAAGCTGAGACAGATCTATTCAGGAAGTAATTGTGACTACATTGCCACTCTTCTAAATTGCTGATATAGTCCTGGTAAGTGAATTTAGTTATAAAAGATGAAGTCCTGATCTACTTCACTGGACACAACTATATAAGTGATGAGAGAAGACTATATATTATAGTTATAATCCAATCTAACACTTGCTTCTTGGCAAGGAAGGATACTCCCCCCCAAGTATCTGTAGTCATATAAAACTGTACTGTTTGTGTGTATACATACATGCATACATACATACATACATACATACATACATACATACATACATATAAACATGCATACAAGACCTTGCAAGATTTCTAGCAAGATTTCAGAAATGGCTTGCCATTGCCTGATTCGTGGGCTGGAGAGAGAGTGGATGTCTGGCCCAAGTTCATCCATTGGCTTTGTACCTAAAGTGGGACTAGAACACATGGTTTCCCAGTTTCTAGCTTGGCACCTTAAGTACTGCCTGACTCCTCAAAGATTATTACCAATTCTTAGTCAAAAGTTGATACAACTGAATAATCCTCCATATTTTTACATATACAGATATATAATACAGTAGAACCTCTGCTCACGAACACTTCTGACCATGACCAAATCGGGTTCCAACCAAAAAATTCACAAATTTTTTTGAATCTGGTCACAAACACATACTCGGGTGGCGATAAAACACACCTGTGGCCAATTCCGCGCCGCAGCCGATTTCCCCTTCCGTGCCATTTTTTTTCGTAAGCGCCAAATTTCCTGTTGTTTGTTTAAGGTTTGGGTCACGACCAAATCAGGTTGTGACCAAAGTTATGGAATGAATTATGGTCGTGACCAGAGGTTCTACTGTATGCTCATATTTGCTCTTCGTTTAAGGAAATAAGTCTCAGATTTGGTTCAACAATTGGACCTTCAAATTTCATTCCTTTTCCAAAAGAAAGGATCCTTTCTCTATTCCTTGTGTCACATCACATCACTGTTAACCTCATATTGTGTCCAATTGTGTGGTCTAAAATGTACACAATGGTGGTTGTGTGTTGCAATCCAACTATGCCTGTTTTGTGCCTGTGTGTTTGTTGCAGGGCTCAACAAGGGGCAGGGCTTGGATCATAACACTGATACCTTGCAAATTTTGACAAACACAAAAACATGCACATAGAGCTATCACTAAACCTGCAGATTTTGACTCCTCCTGTAGACACCTGTGCATCACATCCTTTAGTATTATATGCCCTACAAAGGCTTTACAACTAAGGATAACATTTCTTTGATAGAAGAGGAAACTTGGAGTTTAAAAGATACATCAGTGACTGTGAAACTGAATCTGGGAAATAAAGAGGGAGAGGAGACAAGGGTTGTTTCTTGTGAGCTGAAGGCTGGACTAAATCTCTGAAAGATTTGCACTTTACTTCTTTAATGCATTACACCAATGGTGTTGTTTTCTTTAGCCAAGGCAAATAAAAGGAGAATTTTCTTTCCAATTAATTATGGATTTTTACTCTTTCACTGACAAATTGATCTTGGTTTTACATACAATTGGATTTTGTCCGAGCCACAAATGATTCAGATTACAAATAAAGAAAGGTGGCCTGAATAGACCTTTAATTAATTCTATTGAACTTTTACTTCAGCAGCAATGTACCCTGAGGAAAAAAAACAAAATTCTATCTATTTTCAATAAAGTTTTAAAAACTAATTATTTGCTTTAGGAAAAAAAAAAGAATGAAAATGTCCTTATTTCTTTCTTTCTTTTTTTGTCTTCTTTCTTTCCTTCCTTCCTTCCTTTTCCCTCCCTTCTACAGAAACTGTAGGAAGAACAAGGTTTTATTCATTCATTGAACAAAGTTCAACCAATACATTTGTGTGTGTTACAGTCTTCTGTGCTTTTGATAAACAGAATTTTTAATCAAAAGAATGAATTCCCTGTTGAGATTATGAGCCTGCTTAGTCCATGTAGAATTCTAGCTGGCTATTGGAAGAGAAGAAAAATAAATAAAATAAAAGGGAAGAAATCCTGCACCCCACAATATATATTTCATAAACCTCACTTGATATTTCAATGTGCAGTGAAGCACATTTACTTTTAGACTAAAAGAAGGAACAGTCCCAAAGTAAGAGCAAATACAATAATAACCTGTGCCCTGTTCCTACTCTGCTATATATACTTCATGACAATAGGACTTTACAAATATTCATTGATGTACAATGAATTTTTTATTTTATTCCCAGTTCTGTAAATATTTCAGAGGAAAGTAGCCTAGCCTCTTCAGTTATTTTGTTAGCTGTAGTATAGAAGAGTGTTTATTGATACTCCCCTAGCAACAAAGGTTGGCTTAAATACAATACCTATGAAAGTTCCTAGAACATTTTACAAGTCAGTACTGGTGGACCAGTTCCAGTAGCACTAAGTCTGAAAACAATGCTCTCTTCTGGAATTTAAGGAAGAGGGCTTTATAATTATGATACATTGGGAATGTCTGAAGTTCTTTTCGTTTCATACTTTGTACTAAGAGCTGATCCACTGAAATCAATGAGAATTGACGCCATTACTGGCATTTGCCTCGTAAGCTGCTTTTGATCTTCTTTCATAAATTTGCAAAGTAAGCATGGGGGGGAAAATACATGTAACCTTTTGGTCAGTCTATGTAATTCAGTTTTCCTTCTTGCATCAGCCACAATGCAGTTGCTACAAAAGGCAAAGCAAATTAGCCAAAATTACACAAATAATGTAGAGGCAGTACCTCTAACCAGGAAGAAAACAGTCTTATCCTCTGTTTGGAATCCATGAACCAAGAATGTTTCCTTTTATTCACAATTATGATAGCCTGCAAGTCTCATAGGAACCTTGCCAGATGAGGGAGATGACACATCACTGCTTGCTATCACATTAATTGTATCTCCCTCTGAAACACCAGCCATATTCATCTTCTAGAAATAAGATAGTTTTGATTCCTTCTTAATTCAGTTCGTGCAAATAGCAGCCAAACCCAAAATGGGAAATTAGATCTCCAAGGATTACTCTACCTACAGTGTTCTTGCCTACAGAAGGAAAATGATTTCGTTGTCCTAATTACATCCAGAACTTATCTTAGGAAACAGATGTTTATATTAGTGGTGGTTGGGGCATGTGTATGTGTGATTCAATTCTATTTTGTTCTTTTGATCCATTATTTCACTTTGTTATGGACCTGATATCTCTTCTAATAATTTGTCATTTAAGAGCCTACGTTGGAGTTGGCCCATCAATACAGGGGTGGGTTCTAACTTACCTCGCTGCCGGTTCGCTTCCTCCCGCGCCACGTGGCTGTGCGTGCATTGTGCGCCGTGTGGCAGCACCGCGTGTGTGCTCGTGCGCATGCGCACTGCTGAAAAATCCCCCAAAAATTCTCAAAAAAGCCAAAAACAAGATGGCGGTGCATGCGCAGTGCTGGGGACTCGGCTTCTGCGCATGCGCGGAAGAAAAAAAACAGTAAAAAATTCAAAAAAAAATTTCCCCCCCAAAAAATCCCCCCCAAAAAAAAAATCCCAAAAAAAAGATGGCGGTGTCCATGGACCGGCACCGACAGAACCGGCTCTGTGACGTCACCAGTGGTTTGCTACTGGTTCTATAGAACCGGTGCAAACTGGGAGGAACCCACCTCTGCATCAATATGAATAGGTTTTTGCAGTGTTCTCTTAAAGGATGTTTTCCACATTAGCATCTTCAGTCACATGTTTAAAAGAAATGCAAAAAAGAAAAAGTTTTCTCAAAGTTCTGGCAAACCTCTATGGGCTTTCTTCTGATACAATGGTTGAAAATCTGATGTTTTATGGTTTTTTTTTTAATTGATAAGGGATAGGTTATGGCAGGGGTGGGTTCCAAATTTTTTTACTACCACTCTGTGGGCGTGGCTTAATTTTGTGGGCATGACTTAATTTTGTGGGAGTGGGGCAGGGGTGGGCTTCAAAAATGTTAGCAGCAGTTTCTCTGCCCGGTTGCTGGGTGGGCGTGGCCATGGTGGGTGTGGCCTAGTCGGCCTCCTGCACCATGGTGGGGGGGTGTTTTCACCCTCCCCAGGCTCCAGAGGCTCTCCTTGAGCGTCCGGGAGGGCAAAAATGGCCTCCCCCAGGCTCCGGAGGCCCTCCAGAAGCCGGAAATGGACCCGTTTCCAGCCTTCTGGAGCCTCCGGGAGGCCCATTTTTTGCCCTCCCTGAGCCTCCGCACGGGCCCTGTACTTACCTGGCATCTAAAATGGGCCGCGTGGAGACTCTTGGGAGGGGCGGGGTGGGGCAGGGCCAGCCAGAGGCGGGATTAGCCGGTTCTCCGAACTAGTAAAAAATTTAACAACCAGTTCGCACGAACCAGCAGCAGGTGGGGTGGGGTGGGGTGGGCAGGGCCAGTCAGGAGTGGGATTTGGGGGTTCACCAAACCATGCAGAATCTTCGCTAGAGGATCACCCAAACCTGGGCGAACATGGAGCAGCCCACCCCTCATTAAGAGACATTAACTTGTCCAGAATTACATTCCCACCAGGGCTACAATCCATGAGAAGGCATGACTATAATAGCCATTTCCTGCTTTTGAATTCCAGCAACAACTGTCATATTGACTTAATTTGGGTGATTGTGGAGGAGGGAGGTTATCTTCATTTAAGTTTAAAAGTTACTTCTGCAGTCTTTAATTTTGTGTATTCATAGCAATGCCCAAAATATACAAATCTGCCAGCTCTGTGTTAAATCTTTTGCTCCATTTGAAACATCAAACATCTACCTACAGCTGCCTACTCAGCAGGAAATCCGTCAGTGCTGTTTTTATTAATGGCTTCAACAAATGTGAGGAGATAAATACAGAGAAAGGGCATGAGCAAGCTTTTTTGAGCTCTGCTGCCACACGCTAGCTGTATTTTTTCTGTCATACCAGAAGAAGAAGAAGAAAAGAGATGGAAAAATTGCCAGCCCTTTGACTGCCACATCACAGGAGAAGATAGGCCTTTTGTTTTCTAGCAGGTACTTTCAGAAGCTTTGGTGAAGGGCAATATTTATTTATTTTTTTACAGAAATGGTGGCAGCATTTCAGAACGATTTCATGAAATAGAATGCAAAATAAATAAGCCAACAATAGATTTGGTAACAATTGTTTTAAGGTTCAACAATACAGTGAAAGTGCTGCAAAGATAGAGATAATCGCTTGAAAAAGATTATGGAGAGAGTATCTGTGGCCCTTCCATACCTGAACTCCCAGTTTCATAAGTTCTAGACAGGGTAACCAGCAGTAATGGGTTTCACTTACTTTTGCTACCAGTTCGGAGAGGTGCGCGCGCGCCGCTTCTGCATATGCACAGAGTGTCCGTGATGACGTCTGGGCAGGTGGGCAGAGCCTCCCGCCGCCGCCACTACCGGTATGCCTGAACCGGGGTGAACCGGTAGAAACCCACCACTGGTAACCAGTACTGAAAGGTAGTAAGAGGGCAGATTCAAATCAGGAAAGAGAAAAGATTATTCTATCCAAGTTACACAATAAAATGTTTACTGATTTGATAATTATGGGCAATCCAGTTGTGTTCATTTTTGCCACTGTATCTACTATGAATATGCACTGTTCTTTTTTTTTTTTTTTTTTTTTTTTTTTTTTATTTTAATTTATGGTTAG
>QLTV01000967.1:3306428-3323586 GCA_003457575.1 Thermophis baileyi
ATTAATAACAAACAAGAAAGCACCAGGTTGGAGAAAGCAAGTAGATAGATCAGGAATAAAATTCAAAAAGAAGATATACCAATTATTATACACAAAACAATAAAAGATGTACACAAATACTTACATATTGCTCTTATGTAAGTATTTGTGTACCTCTTTTATTGTTTTGTGTATAATAATTGGTATCTCTTCTTTTTGTAGGTCATTAGGGCAAAGAAGTGACGTTGACTTGGCCATGCCCACCCACCCAGTCACATGACCACCAAGCCAGGTCCACCAAGCCACACCCACACAGCCGGTAGGGAAAAATTTTGAATTTCACCCCTGCAGCATACTTACAATAGGGCACCTCAGATTGTCACATGATCTCTTCCCAGAGATTTATATAGATGTCAAAGAACAGAAAATAGAGCATCAACAGGGCCCACCACTTCTAATCATCCATGCAACAGCACCAAAATTCAGAAGCATTAATACTCTTTCTATCCTACTTCTCAAAGTCCATAAGGCAGCTGATTCCCATATTCATATAGAAATAAAATCTCTGTCTGATCTTGGTGTGGGATGATGGAAAGAATTGGCTAAAGGAGCATAATTGGCAGCTTCAACTAGGTCCCCATAATATTTCAGATTTAGGTCTTGGCAGGCTCAGCAGCAACAGCAGCAAGAATCACTGTCATATTTCTCCCTCATAAAGATTTAAAGGTAATAATGCTCCTTTTAAATCCAGCAAGGTTTTCATATTTTAAAAGCTAGCCCTAAGGGAACTTTTAGTAGAAATACAACCGCCAGATCCTATTTTAATCAAAATCATGACACAGGTAGGAATAATTTATATAGATTAAACTAAAGGTATTGCCCAATGAAAAAAAATCTCATTTTGTTCTAATACTGTATTTTTAAGACTGAAGAAGCTTTCTGTATTATGGAAGATTGCAGAGGTGAAAGATATAACTAGAGGAGATTTATAAAGTGAAGCTATTAAGGTCTCTTTTTTCCAGGAAAGCTATGCTTCTTGATGAAAAATGTATTTTGGTTAGAAATTGGGTAGATCAGATTTTTATAAATGGGTATCAAAAATTGCCCGAGGAATGGCACTATTAATTAAAAAAAATCTTCAAATCTGCTAAATTTGCCATTAGGTGAACCTAATGGCAAACTGATGTTCCTTTGAAAGAAAGAATAGCAATAGCAATAGCAGTTAGACTTATATACCGCTTCATAGTGCTTTACAGCCCTCTCTAAGCGGTTTACAGAGTTAGCATATTGCCCCCAACAATCTGGGTCCTCATTTTACCCACCTCAGAAGGATGGAAGGCTGAGTCAACCTTGAGCAGGTGAGATTTGAACCGCCGAACTGCAGCTAGCAGTCAGCTGAAGTAGCCTGCAGTGCTGCACTCTAACCATTGCGCCACCTCGGCTCGACATATTGTGGATGAAAAAAACTCCCGATTTCAAGAATCTGACGACTGAAAATTCTCTGGAGTTAAAGAGAGAACCTCAGATAACCCACATGTGCTCCTTACAGTTGCATTTTTGTGAGCAGATGCTCAGAACTGTGTTTTTGTGTCCAGTTTGTGGTCACCTGAGAGTTGCAGCATTCTATCTTGCTTGTAGCCACTAATGTCACCTGATGGACTCTAAGTTCAACTGGTTCATATCTTAATCACTCAAGATGTCTCAAAAATTGAAAAAGAAATACAACTAATAAACCAGATGAGTGATTTGGATTATTTCCTTATACTGAATTTACAAGAAGGATGAGTGACGTGGTGGCCTAGTGGTGCAGACACTCGCTTCCCATTCAGAATGTTGAGAGTTCAATCCTAGTTAGTGGCAGATGTTTCTCTCTTATGGAGGAAAAAATATATTTGCTGTGAAATCCACATAGGCGTCAGGAAGGGTATCCAGCCTTAATGCTCAGGTCCACCCAGTCACCATGACTCTACCCCGAATTAAAGAATTAATAAGGAAAAGGAAAAAGGAAAAAAATGAATTTATAAGAAGTGTTTGCTGAAATTACTATTCTGGAAGCACAAAGAATGCTTGATACAGAAAAGAAATTGAGAAAGCAGATGCTGGACCACTGATGTTTGAGGATTTTAAAGATTTCTGCAGAAAGGGAAAAATAATATAAAATTAATCTATTTGACCAACATTTAAATAATGTCCTGTTATTTGGATGATAATGGTTTCTTTATTAGGACTGGATGCCAGTGGTTATTTCTGATAATATTTATTTTTAATGTGTCTGGATTATTTGAAGAAATAAATAGCAATAGACTTACATACCACTTCACAGTATTTTACAGCCCTCTCTAAATGCGGAGTCAGCATATTGCCCCCAACAATCTGGGTTCTCATTTTACTGACCTCAGAAAGATGGAATGCTAAGTCAACCTTGAGCCAGTGAGAATTGAACTGCCAAACTACTGGCAGTCAGCAGAATTAGCCTGCAATACTGCATTCTAACCACTGTGCCAGCATAGCTCCTAAATGGCGGGGGGGGGATTTGTTTAAAGAGAAATGACTCTACTGGACTTTTGCTGCATAATAGGGAGGGATGAAGTTTTAGAGATGGGTTTATAGAAACTGGGAGAAGATTTAGTTTAATTTGAAGAGATAGTGTTAAGTCCTTAATATTGATTGTGCTTTCTTTTTCTTTTGTACCCTTTAATTTTTTTTGTAATGTATCTATTTTGTAGTTGTATAAGTTTTACTTGTGTAATATAATCCCTAATAAAATTATTGAAAACTAATTACTAAATCTGAGCAAGAAATTCTAGATGCTGAGTGATATTGTATAATGTTGATGGTTAACTGGTAGTACCATATAGATAAATATTGTTAAATATAACCTAAACATTTGAAATAATTGTTTCACACAACTTTTCAGCATGATCATTGGAGACTTTAATTTAGTTTTTGATTCATTTTAGATCACCATAAAATTTCATAAAGAGAGGAAAGGAGAGGAAGAAAAGCAAATTCAACCATAGAACGTATGCATTCTCTATTTGGTTCAGCGGTGGGTTGCTCCCGGTTCGGCCCAGTTCGGCAAACCAGTAGTGGTGGCGGCAGGAGGCTCTGCTCACCCACTCGGGATGCTCCACGCGTGTGAGCGAACACGCACAAGCGAACCGGTAGCAACGGGATTTACAACCCACTACTGATTTGGTTGATATTTGGAGACAATTAAATCTAAGTGAATAGTACTATACATTTTTTTTATCAACTCCACACGAATATTCACAAGGGGAACATTTTTAAAGTGTCTTAATCAACAGATAATTCTGTGCTTGCTGTTATAATGGTTCATTTATACCTGCTCTAGTAATAATATTGTTTTAGCTAGAAAGCTTCAAATTAATGAGAGATTGTACTTTGGTATGTCACTGTTAGCTGTTTCATTTGTTCTAAACATGAAACCAGAGCTTACCAGGTTTTCTTCCTGTTCCCAATATATTTCTTTAATATTCTATAATGAATAGTCTATAATCAATGTATATAACTGGTAAAGCTCAAGTTTTACAAATATAAAGGCTTGGTATAATTTCAGTGTATGGTTTGTAACATAAATATTCAAACCTCCTCAACATCCTTTTCTAATTTTTTTTACAATATAATCTTTTCAGGGATTTGTTTCTGTCCAGAGACATAAGCTATTGTCTTACTATGTATAAATGCTTAACATGCATCCCAGACAATCTCCCATTTGTGTTTGTCTATATATGTGTTTATGTGAACTTGTTGGTCAACATTTAATTTACTAAATGTATATGTTTATGCATATATATGCATATAGTAACATTCAGTAGGAATCCCATCTGTCTAGAGGTATTAAGATGTTACTGTTTCTATACTATCAAATAACTCCTTCAAAATTAAAGATGTGGCTGAAATCCTTTTAATTGGCTTCTGAAATCCAGGAAAGACTTATTTCATATATCATATATGTGCATATGCAATTATAAGATAGTTCAGTGGGCATTGCTCTATTTTGGATAAGTAAATAAGAATGTACAAACCAAGAAATATTTTTAATAATCTCTATAAATGTAGATATTCTCTAAATGTAGAATTTTGTTTCATTTGTTTTAAACGTGATACCAGAGCTTGCCAGGTTTTCTTCCTCTTCCAATATATTTCCTCAATGTTCAGTTTATAACTAATTATAATATATATAAAATATATAGTATATAAAGCGTACACAGTTTTTTTTAAAATTTATTTTTATTACACATTTTTTTCTTTACACAGCTCTATCACGTAATTAACAAGTCTGTGACATTATACATACAATTGAAATCAATAATCAGTACATTAAATACCTTCTATTTACAATCTATCTAACTCTATGTACATTTATATATATTTATATATGACTTCATAATGAAATTAAGTAATATTGTTACCTAATAAAGATAGAGATAAAATGAGTTCAAGAGACCCTGAAAAGTTGTTGATAAATTGAGAAGAGTTTCTTTGGTCCTCAGCCACAAGATTACACAGCTGCAAGTGGTCATAACTTTGAACAATATTGCCAAGAACACCAACAGAAGGAAATTGAAAAGATGCTGTGAAGCAGTCATTTATAGTGTGCATGTCTAAAACCTTACTAAATAAGGCAAGCAACATTCCTGAAACAGAAACTCCAGCTCTATTAAACAAGTATAAAACTGTCCAAAATGATAGAACACCACTTTCACGACCATCCAATAACACAACTGGAATCCTCTTTGAAAGAAAATGAAGACAAAAGCTCCTGTACAAATAACGGAAAGATTGCAAACAAACAAAGCATTAAAACAAAATTGCCAGAAAAGAGAGCTGCAATGAGAATTTCTAACACCCTCAACAAACTTAAGGAGGCACTTAAAGAAGCAATAAGAACTAATGGTGACATTAACACGATAAAGGAATTCACATCTCAGGAATCCCTAGAGCAATTTACACCCAATAAGTATGACATCAGGGAAGTTGTATTTGAAAAAAAAAATAACACTCCATTACAGTGGAATGAGAACATTGTGGGGGAGATTTATAAAAGTGAGATGCAAAACTTGATAATTAGGCTGGAAATGAAGGATTAGTCTGGTTATGAGAGAGAGAGAGAGAAAGAGAAATGAAGAGAGAGAAGCAAAAGAGACAAACTGGATCTATATAATGGGACAACTGTCTATGGAGATTCTCAGTCATCCAGGTCATGTTTTTCCCAAATGTGTTTTTTCAAGAGGCAACTGGACTTTCTGTTTTTTCCTTGAAGATGTTTCACTTCTCACCCAAGAAGCGTCTTCAGCTCTGCGTGGATGGTGGGGAATGGAAGGATTTATACTCCTTGCAGACAGCTGGTCATTTACATTCTTTTAGAGCAGTGGTGTCAAACTCGCAGCCCGCAGGCTGGATGCGTCACATGCTGGCCACCCCCACCCCCATTTTAGCAAAGGGGGAAAAAGTCATGATATGTCATGTGATGACAACGTGACCCCACGAGTTTGACACCCCTGTTTTAGAGAGTCATTGAGGCCACCAGGTGGTTTATCTGTGTCATCAGAGTCACCTGAGTAGTGCATATGGGTGTGGAGCCTTCTCACCTGGGTGAGAAAAGAAATGTCTTCAAAGAAAAACCAGAAAGTCCAGTTGCCTCTTGAAAAAGCACCTTTGGGAATATAATGGGACAACTTTCCTAAAACACAGTGCTGTGGATGATGAAACCACTTCAGCACAACAGAGTGCATTTTGTAAGTTGTAGATCATAGATCTGCAATGCCTAGCCTGAACTGCTGAAAGATCCTGTCTTCTCCAAATATCTTTCCTTGCTCATTTGTAGTTATGAAAGCACTAAATCTATTGACCCAACCGCATGATCATAGGCCATCCAGTATCACCCCTATGTTTCAATTTCCAAAGTGGAGATGAAATTAACTTCTCTTAATTTTGTCCTGAGAATAAATGAGAGTTGTGGTGGGGGGGAGGTAATAAGCATTAGGCCATTGAACTCTGTTTTATCTTGTCCATTTGTAACCAATAATAACTGTAATAACTCTGATTATGTTGTGTGCTTATAATGGAAGTAATTTGGCTCTTTCATATTTAATGCTGTGTACATGGGTTAAAGAAAAAGAAATGATTCTCGGAAGCATTTTGCACTTCGTGTAGATGAATGCAAAATAGCTATGGCTGTGTATATTCTGATTGCATTTGTTCTTTCTCAAAGAAACATATTTGTGAAGGATCTGAGTGGACACCCTTTTTTGTACTGTAATGAGATAGGATACTAAAAAGTCCAGTATTATGTTTTTCTCTGATTTCATTAAAGGAATCGAACAACACAGTAAAGTATTTACCAATGCAAGAAATATTGCTTCAGAGAAGAATCATCAATATTTCATCACCTTTCTGGCCACTCGGTTCTGAAATTATGGATTCTGAAAATAGCTTTGAAATAATTTTGGAAAAATATTCACATCGTGGAACCTTTTGCCCCTCTTAATGTTTTGTTATGTTTGCTTATGTTTTGCTTATATTCACTTGTTAGACTTGTTTTTATCTTCAGCTTCTAATTATAGATCTGTATTAATTTCTGTAAGATCTTGGTTACAGAAAAGTTTTGTGAATCTTTTTATAGCTCTACTCATTAATCTTTTGCAGGAAGAACCTGGCTGTCAGATAATTCAATGAAATATCTTGGTCTGTAACAATCAAGAAATATATCAAAACAGCTATGCTAAATTATGGCAAAATCAGAGTTGGGTTCCTCCCGGTTCGGACTGGTTCTCCCGAACTGGTAGCGACCCGCTGGTGACATCACGATGTCACCGATCCGGTCTGGTCGGTGCCAGTCCATGGGCGCTGCCATCTTTTTTTGGGGGGAATTTTTTTTTCTTCTGCGTATGCGTAGAAGCCGAGTTTCCGACACTGTACATGCATCGCCATCTTGTTTTTGGCATTTATTTTTTTGGGACTGCGCATGCGCGCGTGCCCATGAGGCACACCCACATGGCGCGGGAGGAAGCGAACCAGCAGCGAGGTAAGTTAGAACCCACCCCTGGGCAAAATATATATATATATCAAAAGTTCTTGAAAGGTGGAAGAATCTAAACCCACCTTGGTTAGACTCAATTGCAATTATTAAAATGAATGGATTCCCTACAATAAATTATTTGTTCCAAATTGTGCCAATCTCAGTGAGAACTTTACCAAAAAGGCAAGAAAATGTCAGCAAATGTATATGGAATGCAAATCCGTGTATAATGATCAACCTATAGGTTTTTTTAAAAAAATCTTTGTAAAATCTTATTTTAATAAAATATTTTAAAGTGATAAAGCAAGTTACTTATCATGCATAACAGAGTAGATAAATTTCCTGGATAGTTCAATGTCAATACTGAAAGGAACTAGTCTAGTTAATGCACTTTGTAGATGTTTATTGTACAGAGACACAAAGAATGATTAACAATTTAACAGGACATGTTATTAGCCAAATTTTAATAAAAACATGCAATTCTATAGGAAAATATAAGCCCAACAATTTCACGAATAGCCTTTCCTTCAAATGCCTTCCATCTTGAAGATAATTGCAGTGAGAAAAATGTAATTACATATGCAGACATGGTCCACTCAGATTCAATGAACAGGTTAAAGAAATAACATGTATTATTCAGTAAAGGACAGAGTATATAATTGGTGATGAATTTACATATTGTTGGAAGGATAAAATCTGATCTTAAGAAGAAGAGCTGGACATTAAGGGAGAAAGTCAGAATTTGAAATGCTTGCCGTATACAAAACCAATATACCATTACTTAGGGCACATATATAAACTCCAACTTAGAAAAGTTTGGAAATTAAATTTCAAATAAAATAAGAATTTGTCTGACTAAACATAATCCTAGAACCCGTCAACTCAAAATGTCATAATTTACTGAGATACATGCTTATGGCACAATAATTTTTGCCCAATTACTTGGAGAAAAATACAATTCCAACAATATCTGACTGAGAATTTGGAGAATATGCAACAATGGGCAAATTAACAATATATTTCCACAACAGAAGTTTAAACAAATTTAAACAAGAATGGTTCCCGTATATACAATATATTACATAGCACAGTAAATATAAACATTTCTAGATTAGCTTCTAATGGGGCCTAACACTGTAAATTACTAGAGGAAAAAAAGAAGAAAATTTAGTAACCAAATTGCTTTTTTTCTCTTTTGTTTTTTTAACTATTTTTCTTTTTTATTATTGTTATTTTGTTAATGTGTTGTTTAAAATTTAAACAATCTTATACTTATTAATATCCATATGTGAAATCATAGTTAACATAGTTATAATCTTTTTTCTTTTCTCTCTATCTCTTGAAGTTTGTATCTCAACATCAGAGTATTAATAATATCCACTTAATGCTATATAAATAACCCTGAATCAAATTATGTTCTCTCTCTCTCTCTCTCTCTCTCCCCCCCTCTCTCTGTCTGTCTCTCTCTCTCTCTCTCTCACACACACACACACTTACCTATTTCTTCTTCTCCTTTTCATTAAATTAACTTTCTTCTTTCCTACCCTATTGTATAACAGTAATGCTATTAAAAATTGCTATTAATTTGTGAAGAGCAGTAGGAACATGCTGAGATGTTCATCATCAGTTGAGTTATAGAGATTGTTTTTAATTTTATCATTGTACCATTACTCTCTCTCCCATTTTTTCTATCTATAACTGAGGTAGTATTAGACATACTTTGGCATGCCTAAGTAACACAGCTACTCAGTGAGCTTCATGTCTCCTTGTAAGCTTCTGACTATAGTCCAGAGTGCTGGTTATTTCCTACAAAGCCCTTCATAGCACATGACCAGATTATTTGATAGATTGCCTGTATCCACTTATTTCTTCTGTCCAATTAAATATTTGATTTTTAATTGATGTTCTTCCTATAACTTCAAATTGACAAGGCTCAATAGTTATAATTCCTTTGGATGATGAGAAACTCTTTGATTTTGTGTTTTGGTAATGTTCCAAGTTAATTTTGATTTATTTGGAGCTTGAGGGGTCCTTTGTGCTCTTTAGTTGTTTAGAGTCTAGTTGTTTTCTTGCAGATGTTTCATTACCCAACTAGGTAACATCATCAGTAACTGAAAACATTCAAGCTCAGAAAGCACCAAGGAGCCACAGTTCAACCTTGAGTTACAAATATTCTTTTCTCTTGGTATCTTGAGTTTCCTCAGAGTTTTAGATCATGGATTGATTTGATTTATTCAACACCCAAATTACATATTATTATTGAGCGCCTTCCCCTAGTAAAATATAATTAGAAGTTTTGAAAATATCAGTGGAATTTTATGAACACGGCTAACAAAATATGTTGATATTTACCTTTTATAAAGAGTTAAGACATTAATAATCCAAATCTTGAGTTTAAATTCTGTATTCCAGGTTTGATGCTACTAGCTTTCTCTAACAATGTAGAAAAGTATAAGAATTAGGGGTTTAGAATTGAAAATTTTAAATCTTATCTTGGCATAAGTTGTTTTCCAAGAATCTTTTCACTACCGTAGTAAAACTGAATTTATCCTGTTCTTATGCAGGAGGAGGAATATCTAGGCAGATGGTTTAGAAATTCTTTAACATTTGAGCTAAAATTAATAGATTTAAGATTACTGCCAAATCTGATTTATATTTTGAGAGATTTTTCTATATATATATATTCCATTACATTATTTTCCGTTAATTTACAAATACATTTCTTTAGCAAGATTGGTCTGCAACTTTCATGGTATAAATTACATATACCTGTAAATGAATTTAACTGCTTAAATGTTCAGATTCATCCTACCTTCAGTTACTACCTGGGAATTTCAAAATCTAGTCCTTCTTTTGTAATAAATTTATTTTATTTTATTTTATAATATAAAAATTCCATTTTCAATTTAAACAATGTGTTGTCAGGGTGCATATACATACATACATCTATATATACTTTCAAATCTAATTGTATTCATTTAATAATATTTTTAACCTTTTTTAACATCTTCCATTATAATATTAATTATCCAACCGCCAAATCAACCAAAAAATTTATTCTTCTGTTTACTTTCTCATATTTACCATGTTCCAGTTTTGCTACAAAAATCATCTTTCCCTTCTTTCCTCTTCCCTCTCCTCCTCTCCCTCTCCTAAAATCTAGTCCTTCTTTAGCTTTAATTTGACAAGTTATTACTGGATCCCACTGAAATTTTGGCAGTTTTGATTTCTCTTCAAGGAACAGGACTTTTGTGCGGTTTCAACTAATGGAACTGGGCACACTGCTTATAGTTATTTATGCCTTTATCACCTCCTGAATGAATTACTTCAACATAATCTACATGGGGCTGCCCTTGAAGAAGATCTGGAAGTTTCAGCTGGTCCAGAATTCAGAGTTGTGGGCAGTGTGGTATGCCCATGTTGCACCTCGGATCTGCAAACTGCACTGGTTCTCAGCATGCTTGCTGGTGCAGTTCAAAGTACTTGGTTGTCACCTATAAAGCTTTCCATGTCACAGGGCTAGGTTATTTGTGGGACCCTATCTCTCTGATTGTTTCAACATGCCTGCTAGTTCCAAATGAAGTTCCGGGTGATTGAGAATGTCATTTAAATGGCACCCAGGAAAAAAAATATTCTTTTGCAGTGCATATCCTCTGGAACAGATCACCTGGCATTTGGCTGCTTCCAACTCTCCTAGCAGTCTGGAAAGTCTTAAAAATGTGTCTCTTTCCCAGCATGATGAGTCAAGAGATGAAGAGAGAGGGTTGTTATGGTGCCATTTTCTTGGTTGCCATTATATATACTTTATATCATTATTTCATTGTGCTTTTAGTCCATTTCACACCTAGAGTTACTGTTTGCAAGAAAGAGAGACATGGAGATCGGTTGATTGATTGATTATTGGATTATTAGAATATGGATAAATTGGAGATCCTGATATTTTGCTCCCCAGGTTCAGCATTAATTCCAGGAGTGGTCTTGGATCTGAATGACTTTGTGTTGGAATCCCTGTCGCCATTACATTGTGATTCATTTGGTTTAAATGTGTACCTTGATAATAGAATCCATATGACTTACTTTAATTTTCAAGATCCTTTGTACACTGACATAAAAGATGAATTAAAATCTGAAAGTGCAGGGCTTATTGATCATAGACACAATGAAACTCAGAGAAATGTTATTTTGTTCTACTTCTACTAATATAATTTTCAGCAGTCGTTCCCCAATGTCTTTTTATTTGAGATGTGTTTTTATTTGTAGCAGGTCTTAGCAACTGCATATTTATTGTATTATAAAATATGCCTGCTTGTAAGTTTTGTTACATGCTTAATTAAAATATATGTTTGGGGAACACGTTCTCCTTAATATGAAGAGCAAGTAAAATATATTGCCATATTTTATAATTCTGTTATAGCCTAGTTAATTTTTTTCTCTCTTAGTTTTTCATTTAGTCTCAATTGTTTCTTGGTAGAAGTTTTCCTAATTTTATTTCTTTTAAATCAAAACTCAGAATGCAAGCATATGAATATATAGCGCATTTCAAGATTCAGTCTGAGTTTGAGGGACTATTTTTAAACAATGTGTATGAATCAGTAAGTTCAAGAAGATTGTGTAGTTCAAATAAACATTTTTATCTTTACATGTAATTGCAGCAGATTTTTTGGATTCTCATAGTTACTTAGGAGAACCTCAGGACTAGCTTCACACATGGACTGTTTCTTTATAAAAGTACAATATATATCTTAGGCAACATGTACCCTTAGTATTGTAATGTGAGAATGGATGTCAGTGACTACAGATATGATATATTCTACTTTTATTTAAACCTGGTCTGTGAATACAATACATTATTAGAAAAATAACAAAATATGTCAACATAGAATGATCAGAGGTGGGTTCCTCCCGGTTCGGACTGGTTTGCCCGAACTGGTAGTGACCCGCTGGTGATGTCACAATGATGTCATGGATCCGGTTCAGTCGGTGCTGGTACATGGGCGCCACCATCTTTTTTTAAAAAAAAATTCCATTTTTTTTTCTTCTGCACATGCGCAGAAGCCAAGTTTCTGGCACTGCGCATGTGTCGCCATCTTGTTTTTGACTTTTTTTGGGGGAAATTTTTTTTTATTTTTTGGCACTGCGCATGCGCGCGCACGCAAAGCGCGTGCACACCCAAGTGGCATGGCCACGTGGCACGGGAGGAAGCAAACTGGCAGCAAGGTAAGTTAGAACCCACCCCTGAGAATGATGATATTCAAAATTCTAGGCATACCCTTTTGTATAATCTTCCTTCTTTTCTTCCCTCCTTCCTTCCTTCCTTTTTGTTGACACAGACTTTTCTATTGCTTGCCCTTCCCAGAATTAGCATTTGGTGATCACTTTTACCTTTGAAGATGGATTAAGTTTACATATCAAATAAAATAAATAAGTAGAGTAATTTATCTTAGAAGTTGTTTTCATCCCTACTGTTTGTAAACTATTTGGGGGGGCATTATTGGTTGCACCCACTTTTGGGTACATTTCTAAAAATTGCATTCAGCCTCATGTTGGAGAAATCCCATTTTTTGTACCTGTATAAAATTATACCATTCAGAATTTCTCAAACCACTGGTAGCAAGAGCTGTGAGTTGAAACTTGGGGACATCATTTCAAAATTCCTCCAGTGAGCTCTCACATATTATTTCCACTTTGCCTTTAAAATGTGACTGATAAATTATTCAATAAGCATATTTTGTGTGTATTTCTTTTTATTTCAAACAATGCTTTCACTTCACAGATAACTAGCACAGCCTTCTGTGATTATAAGCATTATGGTTGCTACCTGATACAATGGGCCATATCATTCTTTGGTTCCACTGCAAGCCTTTCATTATGATAGTTTCCCACTGTTTGAAAACAGGATCTTGCTGATAAAGACTTCTTTTGTACATTGCCTAACTGTGCATTTTATTGGGGCCATTTAGCAACACCATCTCACATTCATACTAAAAATACTCCATTGATATACCACCTGAAGTAAAATGATCACATAATCCTTTTTACAATACATACTTTTAAACAGATCTACTCTGAACAGATTTCTCATCACTTTCCACAAGTGTGTATGTATAAGTGTGTATGTATATACATGGTATATGTATATCCTGTTGAGCTATACAATGAGGATACTGGGGGGGGGGAACACTTTTAGGGAAGAAATCTTGATTAATATCTGTTATCTTCAAGTGGATGTATCTTCAAATCTCAGTGACTTCAAATGGGAGAGAAATGATTAACATTCTTCTTGTAAATAGCAGGATAAAAAAGCTCCTAACTTTAGAGTTGATCATGTGCTTTTTATATTTTTCAATATTTTCCCTTTTCCAAAACAGATGCTATAACTGCTCAGCAGTATAATATGATCTTCTTACCTTAAGTGGTTTTCTTCTGCTATGAAAATATGCTGCACAGTTGGCATGAAAATGTATACTGCAATTTGATGGAAATAAAGACATAATTTAGCATTATTCTCATACATGGGACACTGACCACTATCTACAATAGGGAAGGGTTTTTTCACTTATGAGATGAAAGTTTAGGAAGTTAAGAGTACAGAGAAGAGTAACAAAGATGATTAGGGGACTGGAGGCTAAAACAAATAAAGAATGGTTGCTGGAATTGGGTGTGTCTAGTTTAATGAAAAGAAGGACTAGGAGTGACATGATAGCAGTGTTCCAATGTCTAAGGGGTTGACATAAAGAAGAGGGAGTCAACCTATTCTCCAAAGCACCCGAAGGCAGGACAAGAAGCAATGGGTGGAAACCAATCAAAAAGAGAAGCAACCTAGAACTAAGGAGAAATTGTCTGACAGTCAGAACAATTAAACAGTGGAACGACTTGCCTCCAGAAGTTGTGGATGCTCCAACACTGGAAAATTTTAAGAAGAGATTGGGCAACCATTTGTCTGAAATGGTACAGGGTTTCCTACCTGAGCAGGAAGTTGGACAAGACGACCTCCAAGGTCCGTTCCAATTTAGTTATTCTGTTATTCTATACTATAAGTGGCAAAATGCAATATATTCTTAAGAAAGCATGCCTGAAGATAGAGGTTTAGCTTTACTAAGATTCTAGGTTATTAAAAAAAACATCTCAACTGTTTCTCTGCAGTTACTTTTTAGCTCTTGTTTTTACTATGGGGAACGTTAGCAGAATATGTTGGGTTGCAATCCAGCAGTGACTTGGTGCTAATAGAGACCACTCTCTATTTATTGCTTTTATCTTTCCCCTTTTTCAGCCTTTGGCACTATCTCTGTATTGATCAAGGACCCCTTTTTCAAAAACACAATGGTTTCATCAGGAATCAGAAGAACTGGCTAAGCTGCTAAAGCAATGGCATCACTGGAAACTAGCCTGAGGGGTTAATTCTAAAATGTCCGCTTCACCCCACTTCTTGTATTCAGGCACTTCCCTACCCCCATCCTATCCCCTCAGGCAACAGGGGAAAGCCACACTTCATAGCTTTTAATAAAGTTAACTGTCTAATGTTGTTTGACATTTTTCGGGGGGAGGGGGATGTTTGATCTGCAGTGTGCACACACAATTATGTAAATTAATAGTTTAGGCTTGGAATCTTAGAAATATTTTTCCCTTGATGCATGTTGATTCCTATCAAAGTCACCTTAAAAAAGCAGCTGCTGTTTCCTGTGAGTTCAGGTGTGTAATATTTGTGTTCCTCTGATTGGAAAGAAGCTTCAGAGGAATACTAACGATTTTTTTCTTGAAAAAAAAAAACTGTGAGAATAGCTTTCCACTAAAGTTTTAAAAATATACTTGAGGCAAGAGCTAAAAGAAAGTGTATGATGTTCTACTAGGACTAGGGGGATCATATACAAATCTCTACTGAATTCACACTGCATGATTTGGGACCAGTACCTACCAGAGAAGTTTGTTATGGGACAAAAAAGAAAGAATCATTTATATTATCTGAGCTGCTGGAGACAAGTTGAAATGATATGTGGGAACGACCTTGGGTTTTTATGATGTGAGTTCCACAAAGAGAAATAAGATCAGATACTTTACAATTGGCCCATTTGGAAATTGAAAGCAGATGATGGATACTCTTGTAATATGGTTCCCATGGTGGCTGTGGCCAATCACAAATCACCATATGCCAGAGAGACAGGGGGAAAAAAGCACTGGGCTGGAGAAACTCACCACTTTATTTTCTAAGAAGGCTATTGAAAACTCTGTGAGGTCTGAGGCATTGCTGGAAATGCAGATCATGGGTTGACCGGTACTCACTTTGGCTGCATGCCATCTTTGCCCCACATTTTCCCCCTCTTCAGAAGAAAAAATCAAATTAGGAAGCGTAGGGAAATAGGTAGGCAGACTGTCATCCTGAGTGCTACTCTGCAAATTTCAGCAAAGGTAAAAGACAAGACCTTTCATGAATTAAGCTTAACTTCAGATGGCTTCATGGGCATATCCATGCATTTTTCTTGGCAACAATATGGAATATCTTCTTCTAAGGTATCTTTTTTTTCCTTTCTACTTTACCCTACCACTCTGGAACATTATATAGTGAGCTCCCATACTTGTACTATGTAGATGAGTTTGCTTTACCAATATTTTTATTTTACTAATTACTAATAAAAAATTAAAAAATGGTTAATCTAGTGGGATCTGCAAACCAATAAACTAGCAAACTAGCAAATCTATTAAGTGGGTCTATGTTTGTTTGTGTGTCTGTACGGAAGGAAAGTGTTCATTCAAACCAACAGACAGTTTATCTAGTAAAAGAGCATATATCCACAAACAGAAGCCAATTTTTCAACTGCTTTCAACTGTCTCTCAAGTAATAGAGAGAAACATTTTAGTTTTAAAGGGATTGTCAAGTGGGAATCACATTTTTGTGGAATTTTGCAACATGTTATCCCTACTTTAGAGTCAGCATTGGGTGAACCCTGGACATGTATTCAGCTGCAGTTGAATGGCATTTGGTAGAACTCATAGTAGAGAACTGATTCATATCAACTAAAAATAATCATTCTCAGAGTTTTGTTACTGAGCAATTGTACCACTGATATTTTGTAGTCAATCCACTTTGTGAAACTTCCATGTCAGAATCCCATACTTGGTGATTAACATATGGCACATGCATAAATAGTGAGGCTAAGTGACTGATGAAAAATATTGTACTAAGTGCTAAGTCCTCGCTTAACGACCGCGCCGGCTGCTGCTCGCTTCCAATTGGCTAAGGCAAAAGCAGCAGCCGGCGGGAAAAGCAAGCGTCGGGATTGGCTAAGCGTTTGACAGCCCGGCTATAAAAGGAGCTGTCAAAGCCGCTTAGCCCCGCTGTTCGCTAAAAGGTGCTGAATAAAGGTTCCTGTGTTTCTGACAAGCCTGGTGTCTGCCTGAGTTCCTGACAGCCACCCCTGCAACACTTCACTGGCGACGAGGATGGGATTGGCAGCCTGAGGGAACAAGCGGAGCCAGCGAACGAGCGAAGCCATCCGTTCCTGACCGAGCTGGTCACTAGAGCTCACAGTCACTTGGCGACGAGAGGTCGCTGACAGCTGAAATACGTCGTCCTTTTAAGGATGACAGCTCTACCAGCCTTCGCTCCGTTCGAGCCGACGACAGAAACATGGGACGACTACTTAACGCGTTTCGAATGCGTTCTGAGGGCTAATGATTTTGCGGAGCTGTCAGGACCCCGTAAGTTGGGATACTTCCTCAGCTCCTGCGGCCGTGACATGTTCGTCACGGCCAGAGCCCTAACCGCACCGCAGCCCGTGTACCTGGTTCCCTAGGACACGTTGATGGAAAAACTAAGGAACCACTACGCTCCGGCACCCGCCCGAGTCGCCCGACGTCATGCCTTCAGACAACGCTTCCAGAAAGAGGGCGAAACAATAAACGACTACGTTGCCGCCCTCAGAACAGCCGCAGTAAACTGTGAGTTTTCAGACCTGGACGATCTCCTACTTGATCAACTGATCTGTGGAGTCCAGGATCTGAGACTCCAGCGCAGGCTGCTGGCTAGGAAAGAGCTGACTCTCGCAGCCGCTGTGGAAGAAGCCACAGCCTCAGAGCTAACCGAAAAATCTGCAACAGAAATGCAGCGTTTCCGCCCGCTGACAGCTCAACCGAAGCACC
>QLTV01000967.1:3365416-3375956 GCA_003457575.1 Thermophis baileyi
GGGGTGTCGGATGGTGCGAAGTGTTCCTTTAGCGCCGTTTGTAGGGTGGACCAGGATATAGACTCGATATCTGTGGGCGCTACCAGGGTTTCGGCTAGCTTGTATGTTTTGGGTCCGCAGTATGTGAGGAAAAGAGCTCTCTTCCTGTTGTCCGGCAAGTCTTGAAAATTGTTCGCTTCCAAAAACATGCGAAATCTGGACATATATGTGCGCCATTCTTCTGTTTGTGGATTGAAGAAGGCTGGTGCTGGAGAGTGCTGTTGTGCCATCCTGTTGTTTGGCCGGTGCAGGTCGGAACTTGCTAAGATGGCCGATGGATGCCACGAGGTGCCTTGTTCAGTCTTGTCTGGCAAGTCTTGAAAATTGTTCGTTTCCAAAAACATGCGAAATCTGGACATATATGTGCGCCATTCTTCTGTTTGTGGATTGAAGAAGGCTGGTGCTGGAGAGTGCTGTTGTGCCATCCTGTTGTTTGGCCGGTGCAGGTCGGAACTTGCTAAGATGGCCGATGGATGCCACGAGGTGCCTTGTTCAGTCGTCTTCTCCCACTGCCTTCGTCGCCAGTGTTAAATAGGCGCGGGAATAACAGCCAAGACGAATACCCGTTCAGCACTTTAATAACGGCTAGCACTAACTACAGCAGACTGGCGGCTGGCGGCAGGGAAGCCGCCTTTATGGAGCTCCCCGCAGCCAGCTTGGCCAGTGACAACGCTTCAAACTCCCCGCCACTGATTTAACCCAATCCGCGTCGGGTATGCAAATACCTGCTTGTTAAGTCGGAACACAACAGTAGGAATACATGATTCCTCCCACTTCTGGTCTATTGCAAAAGCCATCCCTATGGTTTGTTTCCAGAGTTGATATAAAGTGGAATTTTCTGCACAAATCACTTTAACCCTTGAGAATCCATTGATCCAAGACTCTGTTCCAATTTAGTTAACAGCTATAACTGTGATTAACTGCATGGCTTGCCATACTCTTTCCCCTCAGCTGGAGCTGTACAGCCATTTCTTCCTGGCTGTTGAGTGTTCAGATCTTCAATATCCCAGCCTCTCTCAAAGATTTTGCTAAACTCTGAAGAGTTTCTTCACAGATTATGTAAAGCTTGTTCCCTTCCTCTCGTGCTTCTTGCCACTGAATGCAATATCCCTCCACATTTCTATGAATTTCAGCAACATTATTTCAAGCTCCTAAAGAAAGATGTGTTAGTGATGAGATGAAAAGAGGGGATACTCCAGCAAGTATGATTTCTATAAAAGAAGAATGGGTTCTACTCAGAATGTAAGTTCTGAGCAACACTGATACAATATTTAAATAGATATCTAAAAGAAATAAAAAAAGGAAATGAAGTGGCAGAATGCAGGAGACCATCCATGACAGAAAACAAACATGAGGGAGATTATTGAGGCAGGACCAATCTCTAAAAGAAAAAGTCAAGCACAAGGAGAACTGGCCAGACCACAGCCACCCAATAATGTTTGATTTCCCTGCACAGATGGGAAGGCGAAAAAGTTGGGTAACAACTATCAGATCCTGTGTTGGCCCTAGTCTGGACTGAGCACCAGCCTAATTATGCTGCCAACCCACAGCAACCCAGATGGGCTTTCGGATCTTGGCTTACAAAAAAGGCTGGAAATGGGCAGCATGGGACAGAAGCAGCTTAGGCTGCCAAGTAGAAATGCTCAGAGTTTGGCAAAATGACTTAAACATTTTCCCGTGTATTTATAACATTGTCTCAGAAGAGTCTTGTAAGAACATAACATAGTTCAAAGACTTCAAGAGTTACATCAAGCCATTTGAAACGCCCTTAAAACAAGGATAAACAAATACGGACAGTAAAAGGAAGTCTTCAGCTTAAGCCTGGCCCTGCTGATCAATTTTGCATATCAAATGTGTGTACAAACTTGTCTATGTCAGGACATGGAAAACTTTGAAGCCATTTTTAATTTAAAAGGGAGATGTTTTCTGCTATCTCAAAGCATTCTCTAAAATGTGAATAGCAAAAATATTTGCTCAGTTCCTATCCCAATGTGCTAATGACATCAGAAGTCAAATATATAAGAAGCAAATGGATTTGAGAGGGCCACAAGGATAAAGGACAGATGCAAAAACCCTGAAACCACTGTAAAAATAGTACCGGTATGCAGATGTCAATCATCCCTCTCACACACAAAACCACCCAGTCCTAGTCTGCTAGAGGACATGGGGGCCCTTGGGATATACAAGCCTCACTGCATCCATCTATCAGCTTATAGTTGACAGTTGTTGGATTCCTGTTCTATTTTGTACCAGTAATATAACCAGCTTCTCAAAGAGGTGTGTCCTTGAATCTCTGTTTGATAGCTTTCAAGTCTGAATAGTAATCTGGGTCACTCTGATGGCTAGTTTCCCTTGCAGCATGTTATCTATTAAAGTTTCCAAAGCAGATGGGATGGGAATGTCCCAACTGCATCTGTAACTGCAACTGTGTCTATATTATTTGTTAAATTTTGTATCTTAATATGCTTCAAGAAAATCATCCCAATACATCCTATCTATGCAGGAAAGCAGGACATGCAGAATGAATAGCATATGGGTAGATAAGGATAACTTAGACCTGGGGACAGTATGTCTTTCTTAAGCACTTTATTTTTAACCTACCAAAGCCACATTTGTCCAGAATTGCCAAAAATTAGGGAGCAGAGTTATATGATCTCATTTGAGTTGAGAACATGTAAAAAAATTATAATAGGTCATCACCAATGGTTTCTCATTAAATTGAAATAAGGTATCAAGTGGGGTACCAAAGCTACAAAGGTTCAAAGGTGCCAAAGGTTCAGTCCCAGTATTTTTATTCCTTAATATTTCATAATAATTTGTAGTAAAGACTTGGATGAAGAGGTGGGGGGATTTTTTTTTTCAAATCTGCAGATATAACATTGGCTTTGATAGTTAATACTCTAGAAGACCCCAAAATAAAATTTAAAATTATCTTGACTGGTTAGTACATTAGATTGAAAAACAGCAGAATGAAATTTAATAGACTGCAACATGGTTCACTTAGAAAACAAAATTCAGATGTTTAGGGAGGCAGAATCTAATTCAATGTTGAAAAAAAGCTTCCTAACAGAACAGTTTGATGATGGGATTAATTTCAAAGAGTGTTAGGATTATTGTATTACAAGAATGCAAATAGAATCCAAGCAGTTCTTTATTGCAGATTATTTCTGTTGGTTTCTATTGGGCGGTGGGGTGTGTGTGACTCAGTGGCTTTTGAAACCATGATTCTATAATTCTAAGTCCTAAAGTAGAGTCAACACATTTTTAAAAGCAAAAAGAAAACCTATAACTCTCCACATTAATAGTCCCATCCATTTCCTTGCATTGCACCCAATTCTTAAATCCACTAAAATTGTTCTATGTGGTTTTAGCCACCCAAAACCTGTCCATTTTGGGGGACAAAATGTAGCAACAAAGTTTTGGGTTCCCTTAGAAGCTTCCTAGTTGAATAGAGAGTAGAACAGAATAGTATGTGAATCTGGCACTGTAGCTTGGCTCTGAAGCCAATTTCATCTTGCAGATTTGTCTTTTAATTAAAAAGAAATCAACATTACTCTTTCATTTACCATTGACTTGCTGGTGAAGCATTTTCTTAAGCATCAAAGCATCAATACTCTGGCCAAATTCACATTAATTATTTTCACCTGGTTAGTCTCTTTAATTGTTGTTGATTTTTCAGCATGACCAATATGATATCAATTAATGTTTAATGAAATGTTCATTTTTACATTATCATTTGGGATTTGTCTCCCATAATTACTCTAGAGTTCCCAGAACAGCATACATTTTCATATCTTTTAGTAAACAATTAGGTTTTCATCACTTCTTTCTGTATATCTTTTTTATATCTATATATCTTTCAAACTAATGTATAAATAGATTTGTGCTGGTGGGAAGGAGATTAATGTAAAAAGTAGACAAAAGTTGCTTTGGTTTCCATTTTTAACAACATCTGAAAGGAAGAACTGCAAATATTTGGAAATACTGAGCAACTCTTCATATGGAGAATGCACAAAACTCACTTTTCCCTCAGTAGTAATTAGACTAACCAATTATTTCTTTGATGAGATACATTTCTGTATGATAATGAGTATCATACTCATGACTCATGATACTCATTATCAGGAGAATCAAAAATGAGAAAGGGACTGAAAAGTGTATCAATATACATTTAAAAATAATTGCTAGTATTTAAGTAGAAAATAAAATTTACCTTATTACATGGTAAGATAGTGACCTTGTGACAGACCTTGTGATCTTGCTCAATCTGTCATCCAAGTCCTAATCTTTGTTAGATGGATTAAAATGTTTGCTCTCCTTTTTTATTAGTATTCTTTTTTGTGAACTTGCCAATACACAGATAAAATCGACTTTCCAACCTGACATAGATTTCAGCTACAATTCTCAGAATTCTTACTCTATATAACCTATATAGTCTAAACCTATCTGGAGATTTTCGGATTGGGAAGGGCCGAAAGACAAAATATCTTCAAATACAGATGCATCATCATCTGTGCAGTGAAACTCAAGGCAATCTTAATTTCATGCTTTTTTTTTTACTTGAAAGTGTTGTTTTATCATTTTCTTCCTCTATATTTCTGTGCATGAGCTGTGAATATTCTACATTGTCTTTACATCTTTTTAAAAAATAGTGTATCAATAAAGAAGAATATTTGTAGCTCAGGGTTGAAATGAGGGGTCTTTGGTGCTTTCTAAGCTTGATTACCATAGTGTCATTTTACTTAGGTCTACTCTGATGTAAGCCTCATCAAGTTCAGTAAGAATTACTTCCAGATAAGCAGGTAGCTTTTCCTTCCTGCAAATGTAGGTAAGTAATAGAAGCCATTATGACATCAAAATGAAGCTACATGCAGTCATTGCATAGTACTTGCCATACCCTAAATAAATAAATTACATAGTACTAATATTGAAGTACATAATACTTGATATTTGCAGGATTACATTATAATAAACACAATAGTGTTTCTTCCTCTTGTTCCTCTTACCTCTCCCAGGGACATCCCAGCATTCAAGGAGTAATATAAAAAGATAATCGGCAGTGGAATACTTTAGAAACAGAATTATATGTTCTGCCAAAATACATAGTGTCATTCATGGACAAAAGTTTATATAAATTACTCAACTTGTTAATTAAAGATGAATTTGAAAAAGAACATAATCATAAAGATCATAACGTATTAAGTTTATATGCTACCTGTATCTCAGATCTCTGCACATTTTACACAATTCTGAAATATACATATATAAATTGCACATATTACGACATTTACATTTAAAACTTGGCTTTGGAGAAATTTGCAATAAAAGAGTAAGAGTTTAGAGCAATCTCTTTCCTAAAAAATGGGAATTTATACTAAAATTTGCATATCTTAGGAGATGTTTCTTCAAAAATAGCAATAGCACTTAGCACTTAGATTTATATACCGCTTTACAGTGCTTTACAGCCCTCTCTAAGCGGTTCACAGAGTCAGCATATTGCCCCCAACAATCTGGGTCCTCATTTTACCCACCTCGGAAGGATGGAAGGCTGAGTCAACCTTGAGCCTGGTGAGATTTGAACTGCCGAACTGCAGCTAGCAGTCAGCTGAAGTAGCCTGCAGTACTACACTCTAACCACTGTGCCACCTCGGCTCTTAGTTCCATATGTCACAAAAAGTTGCAAAAGAAAATGGATGTGGGGATTTATTTTTTAACAAACTAATTTTCCAGCAGAACAAAAAAAACTAAACTATTTTATTTGTACTTATGGTCAAAGACTAGCAAATTAAAATGTTAGGTTACAAAAAGATACAAGGGAAAGAGCTGTGCTATAGTCAAGATAAAAACATTTTAAATAATGGAAGAGTACATTTTCTACCTTTGGGCAACTCAACAAGGAATGGTAATTGCAGTAACCAAACAAATAAATAAAACATCTATCAAATCTGTCAGTAATGTTATCATCCTGATCCAAGAGAGAAAAGGTTACATTACATTTGTACATTTTGCTCTTCCATGTTTCTTGACCTGCTGCTTTGAATAAAAGTATGACAATCCTTTGGTTTTTTTATGTACAGCGAGAATTGAAAGAGCAGGTGGCTTACTGCCTTAATCACTCAGGGTAAGTAGTGTCCCAGAAATAGGTTTATTTCATATTTCATATTTCATTTTATTATTATATTTTATTTGAACTTGTCTTCCAAAAAAGCTAAAGACAAGTTCTCATCAAGGCATCTTAATCCTTTTGTAATATTCTTGGATAACAAATTACGTAGCTATCTTGATGATGTACAAGTTATTTAGTCTACATCCATCACTGAGCTCATATCTCTTTAGCTATTAGTATTCCAGATCCTTTGCTTTTGAGGTTGCTTATAACTCTATTGTCAGGATCATGCTGAACACACCAATTTCCTCATTCAGCAAGCCAATAAACCTATCCATTCAAAACTGAAGAATCTAATGTCAATATCATACAGTGAGGGGAAAAGAGATGCAGATTGTATCCTACTTAGCCCTTGATATAGAAGATTCCATCTAGAACTGGAGACAAGGTATCTCAACCATCAAAAGATAACACAAAGAAAGAGTGTCTGCTTTCTTCAATTAGTTCCACTCTGCTAGCTGGAGCCCAGCAAAGCACTAGATTTAACTAACCTGTCTGCCCAACATGTGGCAGAACATTTCAGTGCCCTTATAGGCCTTACCTGAGCAACCTGTGGACACATTGTGGACAGCCCACAACCTGTTAGATGTCAAGGTCCTCTTCGAACACGATGGACGAACATCAGATTTAACCAGGGCTCTGCAACACCATGTAGATTTGTCCTGCAATATAATATTCAATGCACTCTGAGACATAAAGTATATGTATCATTTCCTCATCGATGGTGTATTGCATGCGAGCACATGATGAGCAAAGTTTGTGTTATGATGTTGCAATGCATGTGTCATAACTTGCCCCTCTATATTTGCATAGGCTGAGACCCTAAATTCGCCCATCCTTAAGGCCAAAGCTATATGAAAATACAGTTTAATAAAAGAAATTTTCCTACTTGTTTCTGGGCCAATTGAGAACAAAGAAGTCCTAACTAACTCAACAATGTACATCCAAAGATTATTAATATGTTTCAGCCAATCCTAATAAATTGGTACTTTTTATTCCCCTTGAGACCTACTTCCTACTTCAATTCTGAGAGTTTTCAAGCTGCTCTTTTTTTTTCTAGTGTCATACTTCAGTACCTTTTTCTATGCCTTCTTCACTGAGTTCACTCTAGTTATAGCATTCATATTCTCCTCCTCCTCCTCCTCCTCCTCCTCCTATCAGTGCCTCTTTTCAACTGCATGTCTCTGAAGCTTGCCACTTTACCTTAATGTAGAACACATAGATATATTTATGAAAACAGAATAGAAGTGCATATCAAATGAAATATTGTATAAATAATGCAGAAAATAAGGAGGGAGGCTGAGGTTTACGAAGATCCACCATGACTTTTAATAATCTCAACTAACTAAACATTGAGTAGACAATATGGAGCATCATTCTAATTCTATATATAATATGAAAGTTTCTGGCACTGTTTGATACCATGAGGTAACAAAGAGATGAAGTTCAGGTCCAGATTTCTTTGAAGTTAGTTCACTTTTAAACCTTCCTTGCTAAAAAAATATGACAAGGCTATAAGAAGTTTTGAATAATGCATATGGACAAATAATTTTTTAAGATTGCTGCATACTGCCTGCAGAAATCACTAGCACAGGGAGTGTGCATGCATTCAAACATATAATTGAAAAACTGATCCTTTTACCCTATATATTTCAATTAGTGTACCTAGTAGATGCACATTTTCTAGTTTTGGAGATTTATTTTAATGGTTTATAGTAAATCGATCCATGTTATTTCACTGACTGAGTTAGTTGCTACAGATTGGCTGAAAGGAGCAACAGATAAGACAAAGAAAATGAAGAAATTAAGCATATAAAAGGTGTGCCTTTTAAATTACCTTCCAAGCAATTTTGTCATTGTAGTGTCACTTGTCAAAGCAATTTTTATTAGTCAACTGAGACAGAGAGAAGCATCCTTAATAAAATGAAGAGAAACAAATCTATTTTCAGTGTGGGAGCTGTTATGATAATTTAAAAGGGAGCATCAGCTCTGTACAATTAATTTGAAGTAGGAACAAAGAACTTGCATTTCAGCACTGAAGGACCAAACTCATTGCTACAAAGCCTAAACTTTTCCCCTGATTTTTTATTCCCATCTTGACTCTATTTGTTGGATGAGGTTAGACAAAGACAGAAAACAACTTTTGAACACTTTAAAAAAATGCAAAGGTTGTGTGTATACCCACACACACACACAAAATTGAATGTATTATCTATTATCCATATCTTATCATCTGCCTGTCTCTCTCTGTCTGTCTCTCTCTCTCTCTTCCATCTTGTCTGTCTGTCTGTCTGTCTGTCCATCCATCCGTCCGTCCATCCATCCACCCATCCATCCACCCACCCACCCACCCATATCTATCTATCTATCTATCTATCTATCTATCTATCTATCTATCTATCTATCTATCTATCTATCTATCTATCTATCTATCTATCTATCTATCTATCTATCTATCTATCTATCTATCTATCTATCTATCATCTATCTAATCTTCAAATGGTGTAACCTGTTATTGTATTGGCTGTGGCTGTTGCTTTTGTATGCTGTTTAGAATTGCCTTGATGGAAATGGTTTATAAATTCAATATAAATAAATGGCCAAATAAGCTAAATGACTTCCTCTCTGCAAGCCGATGTCATTAAATAAGTAAAAAGGATAAACAGAATCCCAAAGCAAGCATGCATTTTGTGAAGGCCAATTTGATTGTAGTGCTTAAGATGCTGATCCTGAAACCTGGAGTCTGTGAGTTTGAGGCCTTCCTTAGGCATAAAAGCCAGCAGGGTGACTTTGAGGCAGTCGCTCTCTCTCAGCTCAATCTACCTCAAAGGAAGTGGGAGCATTAGGTATGTATACTTCCCTGAGGTGACCAAAAATAAAAGTTCTAAGTTATAACCAACTTTAAACAAATGCTGATATCTATCTCTAAAGCACGTGTTTTACATACAGAAAATAAAAAAAAAACATCATCTTAGCATCTCTGGTCATGTAATAATTATAATTTCCTGGGCAATGAACACTGAAAACAAGCAAATCTATAAATATCAGGTTCTCATTTTTCATCATTACACTCATTTCATACATTAAAAAAAACTTCCATATAAAACAAATGTGCACTTTTATTCAGATGCCGTGTGGCACAGTGGTTAGTATGCAGTATTGCAGGCTAATTCTGCTGACTGTCAACTGCCAGCAGTTCAGCAGTTCGAGTCTCACCGGCTCAAGGTTGACTCAGCTTTCCATCCTTTCAAGGTCAGTAAAATGAGGACCCAGATTGTTGGGGGCAGTATGCTGACTCTGTAAACTGCTTAGAGAGGGCTATAAAATACTGTGAAGTGGTATATAAGTCTATGTGCTATTCTTATATGTACCTACCTTTCCAAATATAGTCTTTTTGCAAATTCTTACTGGAATTTGTTTTCATACATAGTTTTCTATTAATTTGTTTTCATACATAGTTTTCTATTATATCTGTTCCTTTATGTATTATTCTGTAGTATGCAGTTTTTAAATTGAGAATTGCATCAATGTGATTTGAAAAATGTGGATTTAGGCATGCAACTGCTTTTCAATGTGCATTTAGATTTGCATAATGTGAATTGGCTAAGTTCATATAAAAATTGCACTTGTTTCCCAACAAATCTCCGATCATTGGGTTACAAAATGCATTTCTACCTTGCAAGTATAATGGCAAACTATTATATTTAATATATAATCACTATATGACTTAACCAAGGGGTTATGTCTGAACAAAGTGCTGGAAAGGTTAAAGGATATAAAACCAAATGAGCTTCCTCCAATGTCTTTAACATGTCTAACTCTACTCCAAGTACCTAGTGGGAGATCTGAAGGAGAGTTACAGTATAGTATTGACTGCTTGAACAGAAGTTTCTACAGGACTGGTAATTCTGTTTTATCAGAGCCAGAGGTGGGCTGCTACCGGTTCGTACCGGTTCTCCTGAACCGGATGTTAATTTTCCGAGCAGTTCGGAGAACCAGTTGTTGGAAGTAAACTTTTCCCACTTTACAGGGCTAATCCTGCAAGGGAGGCAGGAAGGAAACATTCTGGTATGCCTGTATTTCTAGCCTAATCCTTATCTTAATTGCCCTGCTGCTTTAAGTGTTTTCAGAAACTGCCTCTGGGTTAAGCTTGTTACATTGTAAGCCTTACGCCCAGACTTTCTGTCTGTAGACTGAGCTTCTCTGGAGTCCCCCCCACCCCGGAGTTTTTTGTGGTACTTTTATTCCTGGGGCTTGACTTTCTTAAAGATTGTTAAAGGATTGTTTTAAGCTTTTTGGAGTATACTTCCAACACGGCTGGAACAGCTATTTACA
>QLTV01000967.1:3403205-3425062 GCA_003457575.1 Thermophis baileyi
AGTGTGCACAGAAAGAGAGTGAGAGGCGGAGAGTGTGAGAGAGAGAGAGAGAGAGAGAGAGAGAGAGAGAGAGAGATATTCATATATACGGTATTCATTTTATGAAGTTGTTTTTTCTCCCTTTTCCATCTTCATTCCATCATCTTTCATGTTATTTGCTTGATCTTATCACCCTACAGCAGAACAGTGGTATTTTGCACACAGCTTTCTGTAACCCAGATTTATCTGGATCTGTGCTACAGATATGCTGCTTTTATTGGAAAAAGAGGAAGGATATTGCTCTTACATCTTGCACAGAATTCTTTATGGCCCACAGGAGAAGTAGATAAGGAAGTAACAAGCATCAATCTATTCATGAACCACCTACTGTGGAATTTCTCAGGCTCCTTGCCCTGTTCAACTCTTTAGTATTGTAAACTATTTTTAATTCAGTTTTCCTAGGCTTTAGAAATAGCTTGCCCCATTTGAAATATCATACATTCCAACTCATTCTTTCTGTCCCATTCTTTCTTATATTCTGAAAACAATCGCCTAATGGAGAACAATACAAAGCTTTACTTGGTAAAGTAAGGCAGCAGTAGTAGTCAGGGCAAGCATGCATTTGCATAACACACACACACACACACACTTCAAGTGGTCCCAAATCACTTGGGAAATTTACAGATACTGTCTCAATAAGCAAAGTCCCAAAGAGCAGACAAAAGCATAGTTAGGGCAGAGTCCAGAGGTCATAGAATCATTATGGATCAGCAGCTGATCTGGGTTTAAGGCATAGGGTTTTCACAGGCAAGAGTTTAATGTGAGATTCCAGTAAATCCTAATAAAGGATTGCTTGCCAGCACTGGCTCTAAAATAGAGCCCCTGCAAGTATAAGCAAACATTGATGGGCATGCCCTTGCTTTGTAAGGAGCCATGAAGACCCTCTGTTCTACTCTTAGGTCTACTTGGTTTGGGGTTAGAAGGAGGTCTTGAATCAACTTCTGTTTCTGGTTTTCTCTGCAGTCAATTCAATCCCAGGTGTCTCCTTGCTGCTCTCTGAGGCAGGCTGCTCTTCCACGTGACCATTTTCTTCCTCCTCAGGGCGGGCCACAATAGCCACTATTTCTCTTTTTCTTCCTTCTACTCCAAAATTCTCTGAAAGAACTCTGTATTGACCCAAATTATGCTATTTTGGATGTGATCTTCATTTCCAGTACAGTTGAGCAAAATGTCTGTTTGAGGAGGGAGGGAGGGAGGGAGGGAGGGAGGAAGGAAGGAAGGAAGGAAGGAAGGAAGGAAGGAAGGAAGGAAGGAAGGAAGGAAGGAAGGAAGGAAGGAAGGAAGGAAGGAAGGAATTCACCCCAAGCACTCCTTCTGGTAATAGCAGCCTGAATGAACCACATACCTAAATCTTAGACACAGTCCATCAAAAGATCATTTTTTGGTGAGGAGAAAGGCAGGAAGGGGGAGGAGATTTTTCAACCATAGCAATTACTTAATCCATTTCTACATCTTTTCCAATGTTTGCACTTTTTTTTTTTTTGCACCTACATTTGCCTGAGTCCCATTTCTGCCCTGCTTCTCCTGGTTTTCTGATTGACTAGAGAAATTCATCTTCCAATACCCTGATACCATTCCAGAAGGCTGCAATTGGAATGGCCAATGGTGATCAGTAGAATTACTTAGCCTTGAAGGCAGATCTATTGCAGTAGTGGGTTTCACTTACCTTCGCTACCGGTTCGGAACTGTGAACCTGCTCGTGTGCGCCACTTCTGTGCATGCGCAGAACCTTCTGTGCATGCGCAGATCATCTGTGATGACGTCTGGGCAGGTGGGCGGAGCCTCCCACCGCCGCCGCTACCGGTTCGCCCAAACCGGGATGAACCGGTAGCAACCCACCACTGATCTATTGATTATGCAATCCAGTCCTTCCTTCCTTCCTCTTAAAGACATTTTACACAAAACAAGCACTGGAAATTTCCATTATACCTTCTTGTGGCATAGCAGAGCTTGGAATATCATTTGAAGAAAAGAACTTCAAATCAAAATTTAGATTCATTGAGAGATTTGAATAAGGGCAGGGAGGATGAGAACTATTCAGCTTGCTTAAACTAAATAACTCTCAGTCCCAGATTGATCCCAACCACACTGAATTGGGCCTTTTCACCAAATTGGGCTACAACCATAGTAGTTTATGACTCATGATAAATATCCACCAATCCAAAAAGCCAAATGGGGAAAGAAAGGATGAATTTCAGTACAGCCTAGATATTAGCACAGGAAATGAAATAGAGTAATGTAAAGTGTGTATGTGCCACACTGTACTAGGGTAACTATGCAGATAATCCTTACTTAATGATTTGCTTATTGGCTATGGCAGAATTGAAGTCATAAGTCCATTGTGGTCACATGATTAGCTTAATTATCACAAGAGGGATTGGCAACTCCAGTGCACTCATTAAGTAACACAGTCATTAAGTGAAACATCATCTGACCACAATGGACTTATGACTTCAATTCTGCCATAGTCAATAAGTGAATCACCTCAGGCCATTTAGTGCAATAACATGTGATTACAACTCGTGATTTTACTGCTAGCTTCCCCCGTTGATTTTGCGTCTTAGAAGTTGGTTGTGAAGGGTGCAAATCACATGACTGTGGGATGCTGCGACAATTGTAAATGCATCCAAATCTTGATCATGTCATACGCCAGTGATTGAAAGATCAAGAGTTGGTCATAAAGATACTTTTTCAGAACCGTTGTAACTTCAAATGGTTGTTGAAAAGGGTAGTTGTTAAGTGACAACTAGTTGTATATATGTTTGGTTGCTTAGTTGGTTGGCTTATACCAGTGATGGCGAACCTTTTCGGCACTGAGTGGCCAAACCGGAATGCGAAGACCAGCTGGCTGGTGCGTGCATGCCTGTTTTTTGGCCGTTTTTTTGGCCGTTTTCAGGGTTGTTTTTGGGCTGTTTTCAGGCCAAAATGGCCCAAAAATGGCCTGTTTTTAAGCCGTTTTTGGCCGTTTTCAGGCTGTTTTCCGGTGCTCCGGTGTCCGCGAAGACCAGCTGGCTGGAAACCAGAAGAGTAGCTGGCAACTGCGTGCGTGCCCACAGAGAGGGCTCTGCATGCCACCTCTGGCACGCGTGCCATAGGTTCACCATCACGGGTTTATACCATATCTCTCTATTTTGATAGGTGGCTAAAAAACAAAAAGATACATTTAAAATTAAAACATTTAAATGGAGAGTGTTATTCTGTTATTCTCTGTTGTTTGTTATTCAGTGAAATTGTTTATAAATTAATAACTAGCTCGGTGAAGGCACATTCTGATATTTGTTTTAAAAATGTAGAATAGGGGCTAATAAACTACCTCATGGAGTGGATTCTATAACCCTGAAACCCTACAAGAAAGAACTTTATCTCTTTTGGAAGAAAAATGGGCCTCTGACAGCATGGCATCTTCCTAAACTATTTAGGAATTAATTTCATCAGTACTGTGTGGTGTTTCTTAAAGATTAAAGAAAATAAACATCACCTTTTGAAGTATCGGTGCAATTTGGCACATCTGAAAAGTCTGTAACCTAGGTGAGAAGGGAGAAAATGTATGATAAGTGGCATAAATTAAACTTAATTTTAGAATTCAAAATTAATATTATTGTTCCAATAATTATCAATTTACTACTCCAATTTACATTTGGTGCAGAAACCTATTATGTCCTTTGACATTTAGATTTAAACGCAGTGCAGCAGGCTTTTCCACCTCTTCTAATTTATGCCACATATCTTCCCCAAATTGTATGGAAAAGGCATTAGAATATAATGTCAAGGTATCAGTGTTGATCATAAACTTAATATTAATTCAGAATTCTGAAAATACCATTTGGGTTTTGTGACAAGGGAAAAAAAAGCGGCAAAGTTTCTTTCATCTATAATGAATCCGAGAGGGAATTTCAAAACACGCAAGGAGATGCTTCAAGTTCAAAGAAATCGAACCTTGAACTTTCATAGATTGGAAGGTTAATAGGAGCAAGCAAGAAAGCGCTTTGAAAATTCAAAATTATGCTGAATCCAAAATATTTCATCTTAACTTTTTCAAGGGCTGACTTACTACTATTGTATTTCCAGAGTTGAGTCAATTCAGAGAATACATTAGCAAATGCCAAATGCAATATAAGTGTTCGATTGGCAAGCAAGTTACAACGGCATCCAAAAATGCCTTTGGGAGCTATGCTGGCTTGATTTTAAATTGGGCCATTTTCAGAAATGTGACTCTTTTTTTTCCCCGGGTCACATTCATATCCTCTCATCAATTACATTAGAAACAGTGTGCCCTCACTTATTTGCTGGCTCTTGTGGCTTTTCCTCTTTTTTAATGCCACCAGGGGACTCAGAAGGGTAGGTCAAATGGATCGTTTCAGCAGAGTCCCTGGCTCAGCCGAATTTTCCTGTCTCTAGGCCAGGGAAGGTAAGCAGAATTATTGTCAATTGTTTGTTATTTTCTAAAAAGGTGAATTGCATAAAACTCCAACAGTAAAATGAAGACATTGCCAGTAAAATTAGGACATTGCTAGCAATTAGGGCTAACAGACAATTAGAAAGAGAGTTAAAGGAGGCATATTATGTAACAAAAAAGAGAGAGAGGGGGGGGAGAGAGAGACACAGAGAGAGAGAGAGAGAGAGAGAGGGGGGGGAGGGGGAGAGAGAGAGAGAGAGAGAGAGAGAGAGAGAGAGAGAGAGAGAGAGAGAGAGAGAGAGAGAGAGAGAGAGAGAGAGAGGGTGTGGGGGAGAGAGAGGGGAATGGAATGGAATGGAATGGAATGGAATAGAATGGAATGGAACGGAATGGAATGGAACGGAATGGAATTNGAGAGAGAGAGAGAGAGAGAGATAGAGAGAGAGAGAGAGAGAGAGAGAGAGAGAGAGAGAGTATGTGGCACCAAAATCTGTGGGCATGGCTTGGTGGGCGTGGTGTGGCTTGGTGGGTGTAGCAGGGGAAGGATACTGCAAAATCCCCATTCCCTCCCCACTCCTGGGGGAAGGATATTGCAAACTCTCCATTCCCACCCCACTCTGGAGCCAGCCAGAGGTGGTATTTGCCGGTACTCCAAACTACACAAAATTTCCGCTACCGGTTCTCCGAACTACTCAAAATTTCCGCTACCTGTCAGAACCTGCTGGATTTCACCCCTGCTCTTGATCACAGTTACACACACACACACACACACACACACACACACACACACACACACACAGGAAGAAAGAAAGAGAGAGAAAGAGTACTAGAGCTTCATTGTTATTTCATTCTTTCTCTTTCCTATGTGCCTCTAGTCTCCCAGGAAGGAAAGAGGAGAATGAGGACAAAACGTCTTTAGAAATATATGTGATGCAGCATATGGTGACCTTGGATTGACCAACTGTGGACCTGCAGTTGATGGTTCAGCCTTAATGGCACCATCAATTCCATTAATGGATAGAATCTTCATGTTCCAATATATATATTTATTAAGCATTCCATAGGAAAATAAGAGGCTAGCAAGCAAAGAGTATTGCGAGTTAAATTTCAAAACATTAAGAAACAAGACAGATAAAAGTTGATTTTCAGAGCCGCTACAATCTATCTCATCAACGTCCACTAACTTTTGAATCTTTGTGAAAAAAGAAAACATTGTTTTATTGAAAACATAACCTTGTTACTATCCTAGATTCCTTGGCTTGCACTTCATGACTTTAACAGGATAAATTGATATCTAACAGCCTTCAAAAGAATTCTTTATGTAGCAAAAGTTCCTCTCTCTCTTTCTTCAGTTAGTGATAATTAGAAATAGCCATGATCATTAACTTTCATGGCTATTTTTAAAAGAACAAAGGAAAATAAGTCATGTCAGGTTTAGCTATTGCAACACATTAAATATTGTCCAATCTATGACTTTTTCTGTATTTTTGCCGTTATGACAGCAATAGCTATAGCATTTATGATATTGCTGGCTGAGGAATTCTGGGAACTGAAGTCCACAAGTTTTAAAGTTGCCAAGGTTGGAGAACCCTGCATTACGGCACTCTCTGGGCAGTTTACAATGTAAACATGATTTTGCACATTGCCCCCAACAATCTGGGTCCTCATTTTACTGACCTAAGAAGGATGGAAGACTGAGTCAATCTTGAGCCCATCAGGATCAAACTCTAGGCCAGGGGTCAGCAACCCGCGGCTCTGGAGCTGCATGTGGCTTTTTCATCCCTCTGCTGCGGCTCCCTGTCACTCAAAATATGCGTCACAACTGCCAATGTGCGACACCCACCAACGCACAATTTATTAAGCTTTTTGACCCCCAGTAGGCCAACCATGGATAAATCCAAGAAAAGAAAAGTTTCAGAAGAAAACAGAATCTTTAATTCAACTATATATGCTAGTTTTGTGGCTGCTCAGGAAATAGTCAGGCACGGGAAGAGTTTTGTAGCTCCCGGTATTTTCTTTTCTGTGAGAAATGGGTCCAAATGGCTCCCTGAGTGTTTAAGGTTGCCGACCCCTGCTCTAGGCTGTGGGCAGAGTTTGCCTGCAATACTGCACTTTAACCATTGTGCTACCAGGGCTCCTTAACAAGCATAGGAGAGGATGTACACCACCTCATTTGGGAATGTGAGCCTTTTATTCAAGTTTCTTCCAGCCCTCTCATATCTGTAAACATGTATTCCAGCAACTCAAGTGTGCGAAAGGCATACCATAGATTTTTTATCTAATTTGACTAATATATTTCATGTAACCTGCATAATTATAATTCTATTAATAGACCCCTGAATTCTACATTTTCCTTTTGGGTTGAGGATGGGAAAAACAAAACACTAGAAATATCAAAGCAACCCACATGCAACAATGCCAAATAATTGAGCTTATTTCCTTAGAAAAGTAACAAATAGACAAATCATCCCCCCCCCCAAAAAAACCAAGAAACGAAACAGAAGTGGAGAAGAAAATAAGATAACATGCAACAATGCCAAATAATTGAGCTTATTTCCTTAGAAAAGTAACAAATAGACAAATCATCCCCCCCCCAAAAAAACCAAGGAACTAAACATCAGTGTCTAAGAGAATGAGATACTATGGATATAATGTCTGAGAGAAGCCAGATGCTATTTCTGTATAGTTGTGGGAGAAATGCCCACCTAAATAAGGAACCAAAGAGTTCGGAGGTACAGTAGATGTTTCAAGTTATCTTTTACTGGCATCCTGACTATGAACTTATTGCTGCCTCTACATTCTGCAGTTCTATGGATACCTCAAGCTTTCTACTGTTTGCCTGTTTTGCCTAATACACACTTCACCATCATGTATGTAAGGATAGAATATTAGTTGTTGCTCACAGAACTCTTAATATATGTACCTGCTGCTTCTGTTAGAAGATGCTAAGTGTTCCTTTCTCTCCACCTTGTCCATCTCTAACTTGGTTCTGACAATCCTTTTCACCTGTTTCTTTTCATGCCCCCTCATCAGAGTGGTAGTTGGTCTCCTAATGGTTACTTTTTTTTTTTTTGCCTGAGCCTTTTGTGTTTTCTTTCCTATTTCTTTTCACACTTCTTCCTCCTCTACCTCAGTCTACCTGACAACATTAGCACATCATCATAAAATAGCAATAATGTTGTGGTATGTCTATTGGCAGCAAGGTGTGGGATGATCCAAGTATTGTATGGTGATATTTATTAAAGAGAGCAACAATGGTAGAGGAAGAGAAGCAGTTCTCATCAACAGACACAAATATCTGTTACATTCGTACTAAGTCCTGTTAAATGGACCATACACTACTTATCCCTTTGATAAAGATTAACTGAAACCATATACTGTATATAAAACATATAAAACAATTTTAAAAAATAACAAGACCTTAATGAGGCCAGAAGTAACCCACTGATGTGGGTGATCTATACCACCATTGATTATATTCAAAGAATATGTCCCTTAGTTGCACTGATAAGACAACAGTTTTCCCATGAGATGTCACACATGTAGACAATTCAGCTGTAGCAGAGCAATAGTCCCCCCTTACTATTGTAGCACCTGCAGCACAATCTTCAACCATAAGATCAGAATCATCTAACAAGGTGTTTTATGCCTCCAAGCCATGATCACTCTGCTCAAAATTTAATGATGAGTTTTCACCCATTCCATGTTCCTTGGGTATATGACATCTGTTTTGCCAATCCTGTCATCAGGAGTCACAACAAGATACAAGTTTGCTGCTCACATTTGGGAATAATTACAGCTAGCTGTCATCCTTAATCACTATACATTTGCACATAATCTCCATTGTTATGAACCACCCAGAGTCATGGAAAGTTGGACAGCATACATTTAATTAATAATTATAACAATAAACAGAAGGAGCAGCACCAGGCAATACAGACCAATTACCTGCTTACCAACCACTTTCATATTGCTAATTGGTGTGGTAACTGATGTAGTCCAACAGCATCTAGTTGAAAACAAGTTCTTTCCTCCTAAGCACAAAGGAACCACCCAAACAACAGAGGAACAAAAGGTCAGCTCCTATTTGACAAGATGATTTTGAAAAACTGCAAGAGAAGGAATTTGAATATAGCATGGGCTGATTATAAGAAGGTATTTGACTCTCTGCCATAGGATTGCATAATCAAGTGCCTGGAAATAACAGAAGTCACTAGAAACATCAGAAGCTATGTGCAAAGATTGATGGCACATGTTGGTCAATGGTGCTAGTCAATGGTGAGAGGTTGGACAGGTTAATATCAAGAGAAGAATCTTTCGAGGAGACTCACTATCACCACTACTGTTTGCCATTGCACTGATTCATCTGTCAACAATATTGAATAACTCAGCAAAGACTTCCAAAAATGGTGGACGAAGTGTCCAGAAAATGGCGCGCTGAGCGATGGGTTGATTTTTTTCCCCCTCTCACCAACAAACAGCTGACTTTGCTGCTAAAGCTGGCTCTTTGGCAGCATGCTTCCCAGGTTTTGAATGGGAGTAACTTGGAATAACCCACAATGACCCTCGGACAAACCACTGTGTACTTGCATGGGAAGAGAATCCAGTGGATTCCAATTCTCAGTAAGTGCAGCTGGAAGATCTGGTTTCCATCTTTTTCAGTTGTTTGCTTTTTTAGGCATGCCTCTGTTTTAATATCACTTTTTGTAGTTTTACTTTGCTTTGATCTGCATTTTTAATGGTTAAACATCTGGCTGAATGCTGATTTATCTTATACACTCAATTACAAAAGTGAAATTTTCATCATTTTTTTTTTAAAAATTGGAGTTAAAAAACACTTTGTCTTTTGCTAAAATGTATGCCAATTGTTTGACATTTCACAATGCAACCTTACTTTGCTGCATTCTGGTCACATAGACAAAACCGTTTGGCCAGAGTTTCTGCTCATTGGGGTAAGAACTATTTTTGTTTGTCTCAAGATTCACAGTATTGGATGCTTGGGAAGGATGTGCCTGGGGCATATGGTTTGTAGATGTAATTAAACTTTTAAATATACTGGCATTCGTGTTACAAGCATCCTTAAATCTGCTGAAATATGGAAAAGGAAATGATTTTATGCACAGTGTAAAATAGCTATATAAATATAAGTGTTTGGGGGTTGATAGATGGACTTTGTGTCAATTCCATTTGTTTATTGGGTTGTCCTTCTTCTTGTACACATATTGTGCTTTTCTTGTAGAGCAACTAATTGAATAGAAGTCTTAAGAAATTATTTTCTCAATTGTTTGGAACTGCAGGAAAATGAGGAACAAGGCTTAAAGGCGATTCAGTGAAAAATGTGGTAATAGAGCATTTCAAAGAGATTTTCTCTTAATTAACTAAGGCAAAGACTAGCATTATAGTTTTCAAGATTCTGCAGGACCCCAAAATAACATTAGAATGCTTTCCTGAAGAACATGTGCCTGCTTTCTCTGTCTTATCAGCTGCATGGAGTTGACAGTGTACTGCAAGATGGCTGATATGAGAAGAGATATAGCTACATCAGCCTTTTCTATTTGTTTTTACAGCTTTGAAATAGTTTCTTACTGGTAAAATTCACATTCCAGGTTCAGCCCTGAACACCTAGAATTGGGAAAGTCTCCACTGTAAAATCCTGGAGAACAAACAAATACAGATAATACTGAGCCGGATGAAGCAATGGCCTGATAGGGTATAAGGTTATGCCAGGTAGAGAATTTTTTTCCTGTATTCATCATCTCTCATTTGGTTGGATAACAGAAAACATGTTTTTTTTATATTGATAGATGAGATAGAAATGTTCTTGCATTCATTTAGTCATAAAAAACTGAGGAGCTTCCTGGCTTTCCATTTGTTAGTTAAATTCAAAAGGAAGGTATTAGTAGGGAACTTTTGTCAGAAATTTCTGCCCAATTTAATGGAAACTTTTGAAAGGCTGTACTGAGCCCTAGAACAAAATCTTGCCATCTTTCAATTATTATTTTTTCAGATAGTATCTGCATTCAGAAGTATTAGGAATTCAGGGTAGCAAATATGTATAGTTTATAGGATATCAAAATTAATGAGGTGGAGTTGAAATTCTAAGATCCAAGCATTTTAATGTTTATTCATGTTTTATTCTATCATTAATGCAGCAAAGCACAATTGGAGGGAAGAAAAGCTTCAAAGATTGAAATCATGTGGAAAGATTAAGAAAGTTGGACTTATTCTCATTGGAAAAGATGAAATTTCACAGTGTGGTAATTAACGTTTTTAAGATTTGAAAGATGAACAACGTTCACTTTGGAACAGGGATATTCAAATATTTATTTTCCTGATATTCTTAGTTCAATCTGAGCTGTAAAGATAGTATGAGCTAAAAGCAGGGTCACAATTCAGCCTGGTTCACGCAGTTGACAGAAAAGGCATTTATCTTTGGCCCTGCCTGCAATTACAGCTCCAGTTCATCTGATTTATTTGCTGGGTCTAGGAGATTGGCAAAATTCATTGTGCTTGCCAGATGATCCAATAGTGTTTTTTGATAAATATATCTTATCATGAGCCAGACAAAGTAGCTCACTTGACAAAGGATGACACAAGGCTGAGCTCAAGTACCACTGAGGAAAGCAGGGGGGGGAGGGATATGGAAGGCAGTAACACAAAATACAGGGAGTATGGCAGATCTAGCCAAAGAGCAGACAAAGATGATGGATCGTTTTAAAGTCGGGGAGAAAAAAGGAACATAGAAATGTCTGCAGTGATATTTCAATGCACAACAGGGTTGTCTTTTTCTGTTCCTTTCATCAAGTGAGCATGAATAGTGTGTCTGCCCCATCCCTTTGTACCTAGACCTAAGTCTTTGCAACATTCAGTCTTGTCATCCCACATTTTTTTTATGGTTACCGCTGCAGTCAGACAATAGCTTTATGGGGAACCTCCAAAATATCACTAAGTCTTGAACTCGTTAATGCCTCGTTGAACTTCCCTCCCCCCTCTTACATGTATCCTTGATAATTCCCAGTGCCTAAAGTGAAACATGTTGGCAAATTTTAAATGATGTAGGCTTTTACCGCATCTGATGATGTCCCACAATTCAAAGCTAGCATAGGGGAAATTGGAGAATTAAAGTATCAAATAATCTGAAACTTAGAATAAAATACATCATTGTCCATCTATGAATATTTAGCAGTTCGAAGTTATAATTTATCCCATCACATTCTCTTTTGGAATCAATATACCATTTCAATAATTCCATTGATTTAAGGTATGCAAAATCTAACTCTGTTGCCCATAGCTCTAATTATGACACTTGAAGATATTGATTAAGTATTTTCTGTATCATTGAATTAATTCTTTCAGAAAGTCTCTGGAGTGATTCATTTTTGGTTTATGTGCTTTAAAAGAATGTTGAGCAGCTATCAATCAGAGACAGACCCAAAAAGGAAGTTAGGAATCTGTCTTAAGAAAACAATTTATTCCTGAATTTTTTTACCCTGCCTGAGACATGTTTTTATTTTGCTACAAGATATGACAGGAATTTCATGATCATACTACTGCCTATAATAGGGGTCTCAAACCTTGGCAACTTTAAGACTTGTGGACTTCAACTCCCAGAATTCCTCAGCCAGCTTTGCTTTTACAATTACGGTACATCATTCATATAAAAATTAAAGTGCATAGAAGCTGAGGGGGAAAAAAATCACAATCAACATCACTAATACAGCCTGGAGACAGGTTCTTTCACACATTCAGGGACTGAAGCCCTGACATACAGAGCCAGGTCTTTAGGGTCTTATAAAAGGCCAGTAGAGTTGGGGCATCCTAATCTCCTCAAATATGCTATTTTCTTGACCCTTGTACATAGCTCTTGTTCCCTATTCTACCTCATACACAATTACCTGAGCTGGAAGTGATTCCACCTGAACTCAGTGAGATTTACTTCAGAATAGCTATGCATAGTACAAAGTAACATGCTAGCAAGCCAAACCTGATGTCTGACTTCATGCAATCATACAGTTTTCTTGGCAGTATTGCAGAAGTGGATAATTGTTGTCTTCTTCCTGAGATATTTTTTCCCACTTTCCACTCTAGTCATGGTTATAATAACATCATAAATAATGAAAAAAAAATCAAAACTTTTTTTCCCCAGCTAACAGTCAGTAAGGTCACCATCCAGTCACCATCTAGGATGCAAAGCCTGAATTTTCTGACAATGCATTGTAGGCACCATTCTGCTAAATTAATGCCCTTGAACATGGAGTGGCATAGTTGGCCTTTGGAATGACTTCTTAGTGGAGAAATATGACTGTTAAACTAAGAAAAGGGGGTGCATTATCATTGGTGCCTGGTCTGGCATTAAAATTGCTTACTGATATAAGACCAGCTTCTGGATAAGCCCAAGTGAATTGTGACAGGTAATTCTCTAGTTTATCCCAGTTTGTGTTTATTAAGAAAGGCAACCTTTGGGATGGAGACTAGATATTTATAATTAGAAAACCACATCCTGCTAAGTTGACCCTAGAGGCCATTGCCATTTGCACTGGAGAAATTCAATAGAGAAATTCACTCCATTAAAAAAGTTCTAACTCAGGGAAATGGCTTTCATATTAACATCAGAAGAGCTTATGCTGATTGAGGTTGATGAAGCCCCAGATTCCTGTTCAATGGCACTGTTAGCAGTGAAGGCTTAGGAGCTGAAGAGATCAGTTTCCTTTTAACAGGCCAAACTTGCAAAATATATGGAATTATAAGCATATTCTTTCCAGGGATTCAGGCTAAATTATAGGGGCACAGCAGAATCTGAACTTCTGGACTAATATTATCATTTTAATTCGAGACCATAAATCTGAACTTCTGGACTAATATTATAGTACAATTTTGCAGAAGCGAAGAAGATAATCTATGCTATGCCTTCAACTCCTTGTTTGAGGGAAGATTGTCTAAATGTAGGAACCAGCACCTAGAATTATTTAATAGAAAACAACATAATATAGGAAATAATACCGTGTTTCCCTGAAAATAAGACCCTGTCTTATATTTTTTTGAACCCTGAAATAAGTGCTTGGCCTTATTGCCATGCACTCAAAAGCCCGATTGGGCTTATTATCAGGGGATGTCTTATTTTGGGGGAAACAGGGTAGTAGAGTAGTAGAGTATAATATATCCTATCTATCTTATATCCTATATCAGGGCTGTCAAACTCCCACAGACCGGATGCATCACGTGCTGGCCACGCCCACGCCCCGTTTAGCAAAGGGGGGGAAAGTCCCGATACGTCACCTGACGCCGCCATGACAACATGAGTTTGACACCCCTGTCCTATAGGATATAGAATAGTATAGGAAATAGTATAGGAAATAATATTTGTATTATGTATTCACATCTAAACGCAGAAGAAGCAAAACAAATAAAAATTGCAATAGTGCCTATTAACGGCACAAAGTAATCAGTAATCAATTTAAAAATATGGGCCTGTCCTTGAAAACCATTTGGAAGTTTCAAGTGGTCCTGGACATAGCAACATAAGTTGTTGTATGCCTTGTCTCAACAAGCCCACCAGACACCCCTGCTTATGCCAACCCTATTTTTTTAAAAAAAGAAAGAAAAAAGAAAAAGAAAGCATAATTTACTGTAGTGGATGTCATTCTAATGACCTGCTTTGGTTGTGTTCTTTCACTTTTTCTCTCCTTACTACTTCTTCTCCTCCATTGATCTTCTCATCAGCCTTTCTCTGCATGGATCTTCTCATCAGCCTTTAATTAAGGGAAAGCCAGGTGGAGAAGGAATTGACAGGAAGTTACTCAGAGAACTTCCAGCAGGAGCCAATCAGTTGCTTTTTTTTTCTGACTTCCAAACTTCTTTCCCTTCAGCCAGAGAGGCTGTCCAGCACCAGACTGCCTGCCATCTGGGGACAGCATTGAAGTCCCAATCAGCTGTGCATCCAGACTGTCCAATGCATCCAAATGCTCCTCATAAGGCTGGGCTGAACATTAGTTCTATATTTTCTTCTAAACTTTCTTCTGTCTAATGGGAAAGAAAATCAATTATATTGGTTTCTTCAAAGGAGAGAAAAATTGGGAATAATTCTCTCGCATGAAATACAGTGTTCTTAGATGTTACGAGATGTGCATAATTTCTCTCTCTGTTTTATTACACGATCATCTCTCCTGCCATCTGCAGTTCTCCGAGGTCCCACATTTCAATTAAACTCTACAAGAGCTCCTGCCAGTAGGGCTTTTTTTCACCGTGGCAAAAAGGGAAAGAATATATAGAACAAAATGTTGTCCGCTTCTGCCAGTTAGCAATAATAAACTAACCTCAAAACTAAAAGGAGTTCTAAAACATCCTGAGATGAATTACTTTTGCAAAGGAAGAAAAGTTTAGGATTGCTAATCAAAGAAAGAGATTGGTTCTTCCCAGAGGTGGGTTCCTCCCATTTCGCACCGGTTCTATAGAACTGGTAGTAAACAGGTGGTGATGTCACGGAGCCGGTTCTGTCGGTGCCGGTCTGTGGACGCCAGCATCTTTTTTGGGGGGAATTCTTTTTGGGGGGAATTCTTTTTTGGGGGGGAGATTTTTTGCTTCTGCGCATGCGCAGAAGCCGAGTTTTCGGCACTGCACATGCACCGCCATCTTGTTTTTGGAAATTTTTTTGCTATTTTTTGCTTGTTTTTGCTTCTGCGCATGCGCAGGAGCCGAGTTTTCAGCACTGCGCATGCGCGCCCGCATGCACGAATGACCGCACGCCCATGCGGCATGGCCACGTGGCACGCAATGCATGTGCAATGCATGCACAATGTGCGCGCAGCCACGCGGCACGGGAGGAAGCGAACCGGCAGCGAGGTAAGTTAGAACTCAACCCTGGTTCTTCCATTCTGATGCTACTGCTTAGTAATCCACTGATCCCCTTTAGCTGTCAAGTGCCAGGGAAATCGGGAGATCCAGACAGTTCAAATGGGAATAAAGAGTTATTGCAAGCTTAAACTCTCTACAAGAATCCGAACTAATAACAGCCAAAGGAAATTGGCGGTAGTTAAGGGTAGAAGGAATTCAAGGTGGGCTGGACTTAGATCTCTTGTGGGCGCAAAGGGATGTGTGACCGATGACACATTTGACCCCTCCCTCTGGCTCAGCCTGGTTATCTCCTACAGTTGTGCCCCTAATAACTTTTCTGAAAGGAAAAAGTTGGACTGAAAAGAACATGACAATATTGTGAATCAGATAATTCAGTTAATCAGGCAGTCATAAGGACTGAATGTGAGTCTATCTGAAAGCTACAGATATCCCCTTATTTTAAACATGCAAAAATGGAGCTATAATATTGAAATTTTTAAAATCTTCTCCTTTCAACATGTGTGAGAATCTCTTTATTATCTTCATTGTAAGCAAATACACAGTATCGAAGCCTCCTGCTCTTTGTTTTAAAAGAATGCATTTATATATTTTGTATGGAACATTCAAGCATACTTGTATTCATGTATACTTGTATACTTTTTTGGCGCAGTTTTGTGTTTATCCATGCGATGGCAGTATACCCTTACAACAGAAAAACATTCTCCTGGTGAAACTTGAGTTTTATACATTTAGTGTTATGAATTGAATCTGTGTGCTTTCATTTATAAAAATACAAGTTTAGTAGATAGTCTCAGTTAAGACCAGGATAATCTGAGATCAGTAAAGATGCTTAAGAAAATGGAATCATTGTAAGTTACTTTGAATAGTAATATAATAATATAATCTTTGCACATCTCCTCCAGAAATGAGCTGCCTGCCTGCTTCTTCAGCTATACTTTTGTAATTTTTATTAAAACATCCCTATATGTTAGTGAAAACAGAATACTAGTGTCAGGGTTCCGAATAGCATCTGGAATTAAATCAGAGTCCGAAGCAAAGCATTCCTCAAAGTTCCAATTTATTAACAGAGCCATGTCAGCACGGCTGGGAGAAATCCCGAATCTGAAGCCTTCGGGGTTTCTCCACCCAGTTGAAAGTTCAAGCCTTTGTCCCCACACCCCCAAGTTCATCACATGAACCAATCTTCATTGCTTCATCCTCTGGTAGCTTGGTTGGAACTCCACCTTCTTCCGTGCAGGTGCAGGACAAAGGATGACCTTGACAATCTAGAAGGAATTTGTTGTGGCTACATGCAGACATCCCTCATGCAACTGCCCCTCCCAAATTCCCACAGCAAAGAATACATTTTAAACTAGTATAAAGTGTGGCAGGCCAAAGATCCAAAGAAAATGGCTTCGGCCTGACAACTACAACACCAGAATGGAGTTTTATTGTCATCCTTAAGTAGAGAGTCAGCTTCCAGCTAATAATAGCACAATAATTTATCACCAGTCAAGTTTGGCTCTTGATATAATTAAAGGTTTAACAAAGCTAAAGCACAGTTAGTGTTTTACCTTAAACGGCATTGAATCACCTGTTCAGCAAACTGTGAATCATGCATGTATTTCTTTAAAATATGTATACCTCTATCTTGCCAAATGAACTTGTTTCCCATCAATGTTTTATTGCCAGATTTCTCTCACACCTTCCTGGTGGATTTCAATGTGCCATAAAAATGGGATTGTGGGTTGATTGCTCACATTACATTTCCCTGCTAACTCTTTTGTTCGCCCCATCCTCAACATGGTGAGTGAAGAATAAGCTGTATTCTTATCCAGTGCAGCCTGTGTGTATGGAGACCTCTATTTTCAGTCAAATTAAACCAAGTAGATACTTTCTTTAAATGTCCAGGATAAAACATCAGGGTCTGGTAGATATGACACAGAATGGCATGGATAGGCTAGATTGTTCAGTCTCGGTTCCTTTAGAACAGGGGTGTCAAACTCATGTCGTCATGGCGGTGTCACATGACATATCAGGACTTTTCCCCCCTTTGCTAAACTGGGCATGGGCGTGGCCAGCGCGTGAAGCATCCAGCCCTTGGGCCAGGAGTTTGACAGCCCTGCTTTAGAAATATCAATAGACAAAGCACACAATAAAGGGGTGGAGCTTCTATCACATGACCACAGTGCCATTGTGACTATTTTGACCCCACATGGACAACTCTGCTTGCTCCTACCTATTTTCAAACTTTTGTACTTGATATCTAAAGAAGCAATGTACTAATCCTATTCAAAGATATTGGCTTACATTCAAAGTAGAAAGTTGTAAAGCTATCTAGTGGAAAATCAATTTATTCAATTTATTTTCTTAATGTCGTTGCTTGCTGTCAATTATGCCTTGGAAACAATTACATTATTTGTTTAAATCGCACTAGAGATTTTTCTCTACTTGCTCAAAGAACAAGAAAAATGAGCAAAGTATGCAGCAAAATGATCTGGTATCTGCGAATCTGAGCATGAATACAGACAACAATCTTAGAGAACTGTATTAAGCAACCAAGCATATAAAGATACTAAAAAAACTTTATGGCAGAACAATTTGTTTTACAAGGTCATGCTTTCCAGTTTTTTAGATAGAAGAATTCAAAGGGTAAAAAGAAGCTCAATAATTAAAAAAAAAAGTTATGGTTTCTTCTACATTTTAATGTAGTAGTTGCAAAAATTAAGCATTTCACCATGAAATAACCACATTTTGCTTTTTTTTAAGCACCGGTATTGCAATAGTATATATTGTTTCCATGTTTCGTTAATCTGTCTGAAGCAACATTAGGATATAAGAACATAATAAAGCTACTTTTGTGTCATAATATGTATCATTTCGATACTGTTAGATATTTACATACAGATATTCTGAATTCATCTATCTCAAATTAATGTACTCAAATGAGTACATTTCATCAAAAGGCTATGTCCTGTAACTGGGACCTGAATATTCGAACATTTGCTGACATTTTTGTAACCAATTTCGTTATATACATGATGTACAATGAAAATAAAGGCTATTATTATTAACCATCATCCAATGCATGAATTTAGTTCATAAATTATTTGGTGCCATCACAATATGGCAATAATTCTCCTCTGTTTCACTCTGGTCAATAATCCTCACTAACAAAAAGATTGTAATTCAGGATTTATAGTGAAAGTGTATACTGTAGCAGTAGTGAAATCCAATTTTTTTTACTACAGGTTCTGTGGGCGTGGCTTAGTGGGCATGGTGTGGCTTGGTGGGCGTGGCTTGGTGGGCGTGTCTTGGTGGGCGTGGCAGGGGAAGGATACTGCAAAATCTCCATTCCCTCCCCACTCCTGGGGGAAGGATATTGCAAAATCTCCATTCCCACCTCACTCTGGGGCCAGCCAGAGGTGGTATTTGCCGGTTCTCCGAACTACTCAAAATTTCCGCTACTGGTTCTCCAGAACCTGTCAGAACCTGCTGGATTTCACCCCTGATGTATAGTGTATAATGTACTTTTGGGGAGCTAGCAAGACTGGAGTAGAGGGAAATGAAGTTATTCTATTGTTCCTTCCCAGCAAACATTTAAGGCACGCAACCTTTAATTCAATAGGTGACCCTGAGTTCTAACTTTCTGAGAAAAGGAGAAAAAACTTCTGTATCCACTTTATTCATTATTTAAGCCATTGGGAGCTTAAACAAGTTAAAGGTGTTTTTTTAGTTCTCTTAATGTTATAAGTAATTCAACCTTAAGATAAAAATTTATATAAATCCTACTCATCTCATCGTTCTGTATTTGTGAACAAAAAAGTCCCACATAATCAGCTTGATGAATAGCTTTGATAAATACATCATAATTGACTCAGTTTTATTTTTTTTCTAAGTGCCAACAATTGCAATCTATTCAATTTTCAAACCAGTGTTAGTAAATTCCTATATTAATTATCTATTATATGTATAAAAACTTGATTATGTCTATACTGAAAAGACTGTGCAATTATCTCTCTCCACCTGGAATATGCGCTGGCCTTTTCTTTTACCTACAGATATAGTAGTGCAAACATATATTGGATTTAGATTTAGATTTAAATATAGGTTCTTACTGTAGAATAGAATAGAATAGAATTTTATTGGCCAAGTGTGATTGGACACACAAGGAATTTGTACACATATCAGTATCTATATAAGTATGTTACACAGAAACTAGAGCTCTTCCCTTGTTGCCTTTTAAATACTTTTTAAAATGCCCCAAACAAAAATATATTGAATGTTAATGAATGTCAATGAGTCATAAAATGACAAAGAATGTCAATGAATCATAAAAGGAGATTCTGCTATTGCAGTTGTTAATTAAACACTAGAAAGCTAACGTTCAAGAATGTGGGGGGGGAAACTTCGAGAGGAAGGTGTACTTCTCAAAATTTCTGATGGAAGTCAACTATGGCAAGAAGACTAAAGTCACGTAGGCTGGAAGGAAAATTACAGACCTGTTTACTGGTGGTTGTGATATTTATATCAGAGAATAAAGGAAGCATTTGTTGCTTTAGAACAACTGACGTGCTGTATGATATGATCAGCCATCGGGAAGAAAATCAATAAAAACATAATTACAGAAGAGCAAGGATAAATAGCATAGATAATGTGTCTTTTGGCTGATGATGATATGGCTTTAAAGATTATAATATGAATATGAGTGAATGCATTTAGATAGAAATAATATTTGTCATCTATCTTAATCTCACTGTAAGTACAAGGAGTTACATCGTATTAACTGGTTAGGGTATTTAGATTCCTCCTCTTGTCTTCTTTTCATTCCTTAAATTTATCGTCTCAACCATTATCATAATTTAGGTTATCGGTTGCTCACAATTCTTAATAAAAGTTTTGAATCCACAGAAACCACCCAGGACAGAAATTTGAATAACTAAGATGAAAGATTTTAAAGCCTAGAAACCTTTATAAATTTTACAGAATGCCCTTTTCTAGAGTTTTCTGTGACAACAAAACATCAAAGAATCTCACTCTCTTAATGATTAAAATATTAATAATTCTGGTCTTGATAGAGATGTTAATGATCCCTGATTTTTTTGAACTATGACCTCACAAGGCAATTTTAAAAAATATGAAATGAAAATATTTAATTAAAACATCATTAATCCTCTTTTTTCTTTCCTTTGATTCCAGTAGGTGACCTCATTACATGTTGAATATCTGTGCATATATTTAGCTTGCTATTAGCATTTAATTATTGCAACCATCGGATATAACAATGTGATTTTTCACTTACTGTACTTATTGATTATACAATAAAAAATGAAAATGTGATTAATGGGCAAATTCAACCTATAAGGATTAAAAAAGAAGCCATTAAGAATAACTAAAAACAAGTTGCAATTAAAATCAAGTAAAGTTAGATTTACAGAGGGGCTGAAATTGTTTATGTCGCTCAGCTGCTTCATAGGCAAAGGCAACTAAATACCAGAGAATCTGGTTTTTCCATAAAAGTTCAATCTTACAGTTATTTGGCCCTTGTGCTTTCATTAGAAGGAGAGGATCCAATTAGTTGGAGCAGGCTGTAGCTTAAGTTGGACAATGAAAAAGATAATGTGAAATATCTTTTAGATGTCAAAGGCAGAGACACCTGGATATAAGGAATTTTCTTGTAGCAGTCTTGGATATAGCAGAGGCATTTGCTGCATCCCAAATTTTGTCAAGACTTATTGCAGAGAAGAGGTAGTGATATATTTTAAATATTCCGCTCTAATTCTTTTTATGAGCTGCGGTGGCGCAGTGGTTAGAATGCAGTACTGCAGGCTACTTCTGCTGACTGCCAGCTGCCTGCAATTTGGCAGATCGAATCTCACCAGCCTCAAGGTTGACTCAGCCTTCCATCCTTCTGAGGTCGGTAAAACGAGGACCCAGATTGTTGGGGGCAATGTATTGACTTTGTAAAACCACTTAGAGAGGGCTGTAAAGCACTGTGAAGTGGTATATAAGTCTAAGTGCTATTGCATACCAAGGGACATTTTTTTTCTTATTTCCAATGGTACTGAGATCAATTTGTGTGGAAACATCTGATATCCCTTTCTTAAACTAGAGAGCTATTGAATCAGTGAATATTTGCATGCACAAATAAGTCCCCTCAGAAAAGCAGTAGGGATGTTTTCTAAATATATACTTCATTTGTTCAATCACATGAAGTTTTGGGTAGTCAAAAATCTGGAAGGGACTTGAGCCTTACCCAATATTTTACAGCTCTAAGAATTTGTTGGTTAGTACCGTAACATCTAATGTTATTAGATACCTTAACATCTAATACCTTAACATCTATACATTAACATCTAATCTAACTCTAATGGCAGAAAGTGAAAAGGAACTAAAGAGCCTCTTGATGCGTGTGAAGAAGGAGAGTGCAAAAGTTAGCTTGAAACTCAACATGAAGAAAACAAAGGTCATGGCATCCGGCCCTCTCAATTCCTGGCAAATTAGATGGGGAAGAAATGGAGGTAGTGACAGATTTTATTTTCCTGGGCTCCAAGATCACCGCAGATGGGGACTGCAGCCAAGAAATTAAAAG
>QLTV01000967.1:3436743-3447879 GCA_003457575.1 Thermophis baileyi
GGCGACCAACCGGAGCCCTGCAGAGCTGTTAATGGGACGGCGGCTGAGGTCCCAACTGGACAGATTAAATCCAACGTACAACCTGGAGAAACCTTTGGGATCCAGCAAGCCCACCAGAACGCTAGCCATAGACGACCTAGTGTTCACACAGAACTATACCAGGGATCCCAAGTGGGTAAAAGCGATTGTCATAGATGTCACTGGGCCCAAGTCATACAAGGTCAAGCTGGACGATGGCCGAGTGTGGAAGCGACACATCGATCAGCTAAGACACAGAGTGGGAGACTCGTGGTTGCGTCAACCCGAAGCCGAGCCACCATCGCGGAGTCAAACAGACACTTTCCAAAAATGCGGGTCTCCGCCCCGCCAAACATACAGTCACTGCGAACCAGACAATAGCGAGAGAGACCGGGCCCTAGCTACACGACTCCACAGACCACTTATCCCAACCCGAGAAGGCGAGCGGAGGCACCCACCAGGAACTAGGGAGCTCGAACGAAGCCGACCGGGGCCAGAGGACCGGGAGATCGAATCTTCAGCCGCCACGCCTGGATGCCGGTTCCAGATTTTTCCACAGGGCGAGGACGGAGCAACACAAGCCATGTCCACGCCGAGCAAAGACTCCAGAGAGACTGAATTGTGCAGGCCCAGTAGTACTTTACGGCGGCCCGCCTACTTGCGCGACTACGTCACTAGCCGACCGGGGCCAGAGGACCGGGAGATCGAATCTTCAGCCGCCACGCCTGGATGCCGGTTCCAGATTTTTCCACAGGTCGAGGACGGAGCAACACAAGCCATGTCCACACCGAACAAAGACTCCAGAGAGACTGAATCGCGCAGGCCCAGTAGTACTTTACGGCGGCCCGCCTACTTGCGCGACTACGTCACCCACACTAATACTGGATTGGACAATTGCTGAACTAAGAGGGGAGGGGTGTTGTGTACCGACTTAATGAGCAGGTATTTGCATACCCGCCGCTGATTGGGTTAAATCAGTGGTGGGGAGTTTGAAGCGTTATCACTGGCCAAGCTGGCTGCGGGGAACTCCATTAAGGCGGCTTCCCTGCCGCCAGCCGCCAGTCTGCTGTAGTTAGTGCTAGCCATTAATAAAGTGTTGAACGGGTCTTGTCTTGGCTGTTATTCCCGCGCCTATCTAACAGTCAGCCTCTTGAGATACTTGAAAGGAGCAAGAAAAAGAATGAACCAAGGAACACAATACAAAAGCAAACAACCCAGACAAATGCCTAAGAGACTCTGAGAAAGTTTCCATATAATCTAAACAAGTAACTTGTGCAAAGTGTCAACAAAACTAATATCCAGAAGGAAAAAACTTTTAGCACCAAAAGAAATGCAGATTGCTTCTCTGGCCAGATACTGTGCTTCAGAGAGTCAACCAGCTTCTTTTATTAATTACCAGGAGTTTTTTCTTTTTCTTTTTACTCTTTCTGTGAAAGAGGAGATGCAAGAAACCCCCTCAGAGCATTTACTCCTACTAAGAGCGATCCCTCTGTAGAAAGATAATCTCTATAGAGAGCAATCAGGACCCACAATGCACACAAGAAACATTTGAGTGATTTTGCAAATAAAAAAGACACAGGCATGTTTTTCCCAACAGGAAAGGCTACCAATGGCAATATTTGCAGAAAGGTTTTGGAAGTTTTAATGGAATTGTTTCGGAAGTTTCATGTGTGTAGGCCTGGGAACAGCGAAGCTCAGAGGAGAAAGGCAGAAGAGTAAAGTGAAAATTGTAAAGACTCTCAAAAGAAATTAGAAAATGAAAAAGAGAATGCAAGTATTTTAACTTTGCTAGGCAAGAAGTTTGAGAGACTGTTTGGTGTAGTGGTTAAGGTACCATCAGTAATGAGTTGCAAATCCCATCGCTACCAGTTCGTGCGTGCGCTCGGACGCACGCGTGATGCTTCTGTGCATACGCAGAAGCGTCCGGGGTGGGTGGGCGGAGCTTCCTGCTGCCGCTGCTACCGGTTCGTAGATCCGGGCCATACCGGTAGCAACCTACCACTGGGTACCATGCTAGAAACAGGAAGGGCATGAATTTTTCACCTGCCTTAGGTACAAAGCTAGCTAAGAGACCATGAGCCATTCTCTCTCAGCTTTAAGAAGCAGGCAATGGTAAACCATTTCTGGAAAAAGTAAACCTTGGCTAAGAAAACTGCAGGGACTTGTCCAGGCAGTTGCCAGGAGTCAAGACTGACTTGAAAGCACAAGCAACACACACACACACACACACACACACACACACAAAACCCAACCCAGTAAGAAACACAGCGTGTCCTTGGCATAATCCTCCATCTTTGCTAAGAAAAAGTAAATTAGAAACTTACTTTGATCTCTATATTATATACTATATACATATGCACTTAATTCACTTGGTTGATTTTGAAAACATGATATGAAGCCTGTTCTCACACTGTAATAGCTGCATAAAAATGGTTGAATAACTCTAGATGTTGGATGGTCAGATGTCCCTAGAAGTAACTGGTGGAGGCAGGGTATTTTTTATTTTTTTTAAGCTTTGAAGACAATTTGCCTACACTAGTGAGATCAGTGTCTGTTAAGGGTTTTTTTGTGCGTGAGTGTGAGATAAAAGAGATTCATAGAAAATTAAGATCATGTGAAAACAAAAAAAGAGTCTACAGTTTAGAATTAAAATCAGCCAATAGCCTTTTCTGAAACATTTAAATAATTCAGAAAGATTCCCTTTGCAAAAAAAAAAAAAAACAACAACAAACTATCCCTTTATCCCAGTTCAAGCCATGACTGCATGGGCTTCTGGAGGAATACAGTTTTTGTACTTGTTAAATTGTTATGGTTCAATTCTGCTTCTATGGAACTGATGAAAGAACTATTATTGTGTCACACATTTTCCAACCTCCAATACAACAGTAAGCTCAATTAAAGTGTAGAACTTTTAGTTATGTGGCCTAGGATAAAAATTTATGCTAAATTTGTATACTGCCTACAGTCTCTTCAACCATGAGATGGCCAGCATATAAAAGTAATAAACAAATGAATAATAATAAGCAATAAAATAAAATAAATAAAGCTCAGATCATCTGAAAGCTGGTGGTGTCTTCTCAGCAGTTAGAAACCAGCTCTACAGTTATCTTATTTTTGACTCAAAAGATAGGCAATTTTGGTTTATAGGTTCTGAAATAAAGTAAACATTGTATTGCTTTAATAGCAATTTGAGCTGAGAATGGATCTTAAATCTTGGTAATGTACCTTATCAAAATGACCTACATTCCTTCTGAAGATAATATAAGAAATAAAACTAGCTATCCATGCTACCAAAAGACAATACACTAATCAGTTTCATTTTTTTTCATTCTTGTTTCCCAAGGTTATGAACATATACTGTTCTTTTGCCTCGTATCCAATTTCATAGACAATCCATTCTATTTTCTGGTCATGCTGAAAGTTCATGGTATTTTAAATATGGATTTATGATCAAATGATCTAAAATTGAAAGAGGAATATAAAATCTTGCTAATATTACGAGGCAGGACTGGCTTCCAAAGATGCCATTATTTTTTTATTATTATTATTATTTTAAAAAAAACCCTCTTTCCACCTCAAATTTCATTTTTCAATCATTGCTGAAGTGGAATTAATGGAGAAATACAATCTTTAGAAGTATGTTGTATGGCAGTTAAATAGCTCTGGATGTGCCCATGCAGACAATTAAACACTAATATGTGAGAGGAAAGAAAGTAGATGTAGTGTAACAAATTAAATTAGACATTATTGCATTATATTGTTCTTAAATTATGACACCATTAACAAGCAGTGATAAAAAGCATAGCTTGTGGTGTATAAAATATGTTTTTAAAAATGGTTGTGGTTAGCAGGCATCATTAACAACAATAATAAAGGACCTGAGTTGAAATACTACTTATAGTAAAAACCCCAACACTTGTGAATTAAGGTAGGGGCTGAAATAGCCATTTGTATAGACTATAGAAGGAAGAATCTCTATCTAATGGAACATTAAGCTCTGCAAGTTCAGATCAATATACTCAAGGCTATTTCACCCATTTATAATATGCACTTGTTTGTATATTCTACAATGCTGACTGGAGATGTGAGGATTGGATTATAAAACAATTTTCTTACCATTATTCTGTGACCCTTCCAACATGTGGCCTGTGGTACGGCTAATTTATACACCCCTTTGGCTCAGGGGTGGGTTCTGACTTACCTCGCTGCCGTTTTGCTTCCTCCCGCGCGCAGTGCTGAAAATCCAGCTTCTGTGCATGAGCAGAAGCAAAAAAACAGTTTCTGCGCGTGCGCAGAAGTAAAAAACAAGATGGCACCACCATAGGCGGCGCCAAGAGAGCCAGTTCAGGGGCGTGTCCAGCTGGCCATCACTGCCGATTTGACAAGCGGGGAGAAATTCCCGCTACCGGTTCTAAAGAACCGGACCGAACTGGCAGGAACCCATCTCTGCTTTGGCTTCCTCTACTTACCTGTAGCAGTTATTCTGAAGGGCAGTTACCGAAAGAAACTTAGCATAGTAAGTGCTAACTGGGAATATTCTGCATGCAATCAAGAAGAGGTTCCTTTGTTAAACAAAAGCTGATATAAAACCAGTTGATAAACCATTAAATCAATAGCTGGCTAAAAATAATGTAAATGGCAAGTCAAAAGATGATCCTTGGGACTTTTCTTGTAGTTTGGGAGCAAGAAAAAACAAAAGTATGTCTTTTTTTTTTTTAATGTCTAGCAAAATGGCCTTTAACAGCGATGGCTCCCTCAGTAGGACTTTGTTTATAAATGAAAAAGTGGGGGTAGGTTCATAATGAGAAGAGTCCCTCTGTTCCCAAGATTCCTTATCAAAAGCAGGGGATCCCCTAGTATTTAATGATCATATTAATATTGGTCCCAGTTAAGGTATGAAGCAGGCCATCCGCTATTCTTAGTATGGTCTTCTCTAAACAGTGATATTTCAATGTTTCCTCATCTCTTCAAACATTAAATTGATACAAATAAAAGTCATGTTTGTGCTAATGCACTTTAACAAGCTGTTAATGATCTTTAATTCTTGGCCTTTCAAAGGTGGAAGATGAACACAATATTCATTTCTAAATAGATCATGTAGCAACCATAGGACACTAGATGGCAAAGGAGAACCACTTATCAAGCTACAAATGTTTTGTACCTGTTTCCTGTAGTTTTTAGCAAATATTTCTACCTGAAATGCATATGTTCTCTTGGGAGCCTTCTTTCCTTCCTTTCCTAAGTCTGTTTTGTTTTGGCCTTGCTCCATGACTTTAACAACAATGTCCTCTACAGATATTAAGTAGATGAAAAGATAATAAAAGTCCACTGATAAATTATTATACTTCCAACTGGCAAAGAAATAGTGGCAGGTATGGCTAGCAGAAGCTCAAATTATAAAGCAAAGCAACGTAGCAGGAGATCTCTATTAAGAACAAGTTCATTTTGCTCACGTCATTGTGCATATTTAATATTTGGGGAATTCAGATGGAACTATTTCAGGAAGACAAAAAAAAATTCAAACCCTGCTCATCAAAGGCTAATCAAATTATCTGTAGAAAAGAAGTACAAATTTAATTTTCTCCATAGTGGTGGATATAGCATCCAGGAATGGGTTAACTCTGTCTATCAAGCTGATTGGACTGAGTCTGTCAAAGCTGTTTAGGTCCCACCTCTGTTGCCCTCCTTGGCAGATTTTTGACTCAGTCTCTCAGCATGGACAGGCGTGCCATCCATTCCTCCATTGTGACAGGCTGAGTTATTCCTGAATACTATATTCCTACAATCTCCTAATCATGAGTTTTTGCGCCTAGCTGACTCCCAGATCACCGGTTGAGTCGCTGGGCTGAGTTTCAGCAGCTGAGCTTTGGCTCACGCTGCTTACAGCAGAGCTCCGGCTCAAATTACCATTCAAGCCTGACAGGGAATTCCTTTTAGACCCCAGCTACACTCTGATCTAATCGATCGTGAATTTTTTTCACCAGCGATTAAGTTAGCTCTACAGCATTCCCACACTTTTGAAAAGTTTCTTCTATTCACTGTGTGAGACTTGTTTCTAAAACATGTTGATTGAAAATATGTGCCCACTCTGTAGATAGGGTTTCTCCCTATGATCTGTATACATTAATTCAATCAATTGCAAATATTCAGGATAGCCTTCCTCAAACTGGATCCCCTCCAGATATATGGACTTTTATTTCCCAAATCCCCAAGTCGGTTGCTATCGCTGATCATTCTTGGAATTAAAGGCCAGACACATGAAAGCCTAACTCTTCAAGTTCTCCACAGAATCTCTTCTTCTTTGGGGAAAAATGGAAATCTGGATATTTAACCTTATATAGACAGTCCTCAAGTTAGGACTGTTCATTTGGCAACCATTCAAAGTTGCAACAGTACTGAAGAGTGCTGAATGAAAGGACTTATGACTGGCCTTGGAGTTCAGGCTGTTGTAATGTCCCTACAGTCACATGGACAAAATTCAAGAGCTTGGCAACCAGCTTGCACTTAAACTAGTTGCATTGTCCCACTATCATATGATCACCATTTGCAATTTTTCCTGCTAGCTTCCCACAAGCAAAGTCAATGGAGAATCGTGCAGAAAATATCACAAGTCACTCAGATAAGTCTCCTTTTCCCACAACCTTTCTTTGCTCACATGCACCCTGCACCATCCTTCTCTGGCCTTCCTGCCCTTATAAACATGCACACATCTACTGGCATGCTCCTTCCCAGGGCTCACTGTGCTAGCGCATATGTCACGCCCTCCTTCCCTGGCCTTCATGATCTTGCTCCAAACAGCAGCACTCCCTTCCCCCAAGTCTCTGCTGGGCCTCCTATAGCATCCCCCAGCCCCCTGCGGTACCCCCTACTCCTTACCTGAGACTCCCACCCACTTCTTGCTTAATGACTCCTGTATCTTGGGTTACAATGGCAACTAGGACCGCCTGGATTGCCATCACCAAGCAATGTGGTTATATAACATCATGCTTTACAACCACATTCCTTAGCAATGGTGATGGCAGTCATAACTCGAGAATTACCTATACTCAGCATTCACCACAACAGTGCCTGACTCATGACTTTTCTTATGATATGATATTTTAACAAATGCCACCATCGTATTTCTTCTGGCCTTTCTTGGCATTAATAATGCATTAATCAACTACAGCAATAGCTTTTCCCTCTTAAATCTTCACTTTATAACCCAAATCTTATTATTGTGATGATTCATTTTCCTCCCACTGTTTTCCAGTTTAGTCTCCTCTGCCTGAATTATCTTCTTCCTTCCCTAAGGTTTCTTATTTCCTTTTATTGTGTCTTATCTGTATCTTATTTTAGTTATAATAATTCTTTCTTGTCAGGGAGGCAATCTATGAAGAGCTCAGAATCCCATAATACTTTTTTTTGCTGGCTTTTATAGTTCCAGATTTTAGGCAGTGGAAATCAAACCTTTACATATCCCCCCCACACACACACACACACAAAACACTTTGCATGCAATTGTAAAATCAAGATGTTGATATTTATACTTGATTAGGGTTCTATTGACTTAGACAACCATGGCTGCCTTTTAATGTGTGGATACATTTTGAAATTATAGAGTATTAACAGCTGATCGCATGGCTTTGTTTGTCAGTGTTGTGTAAGGTAGCCTTCTACTTACACATAAGATAGAAGTCTCCCTGGTTTTATCTCTCAGGTTTTTTTTTCCCCTTGATGGAAAGAATTGCTTTCCATGATAAATGTTTTAACATCTGCTGACTAATCTGCCTGTGTGCAAGCTGCACTTTGCTTTGACAGGGTGCTGCAGCTACTAATATGCCAGAAGAGGCCCCAGAAGAATAGAAGGCACTGCTTGCTTTTGCTTTTTAGAAGTGGGGTACCAGGTTGCTTCCTGAAACAGCTTCAAAGGAATACTTCCCTTGAAGCATCATCAAAGCAAAGCGTCCCCTCAAAGCTTTGCACAGCCTCATGAAGATTTATTGCTCAAAAATATCACAGCTTGTTGGAATACACTATAATGTATTTCTTTTGCATTCCACCGAGCTGAGAGACCCAGAATCTTGTCTAGGTCTTTTACACAGGGATCTACCCCATTTGGGGGCTTAGATGTTTAAGAAGTTACAAGAATATCAAAGTTCATTCCTAGGACTGTGAGCCAGAAGGAGCTGACTTTTTCCTCCTCTATCTTCACTCAGAAGTGAAGGTGTTGGTTGAATATTCAGAACCCGCCAAGCTATATTTGTAGTAGTCTTGCACAAAATCACAGATTTCATTCAACCAAGTCATTTGTGCTGTGGAGGATGATGTGATTCAGTGCCACAAAGCAAAAAAATCCACCCAATTGACCTCCATTAAACAATTTTGTGGCCTAAAACCACTTCAGGCTTGTGCTGTGGCAGAAGGTTTCAGATTCTTAGCCAGGGTTGAGATTAAAAGTTTTCAGGATGGGTGGCTTTGTGATTTTTTTGAACTGCACACCAAAGGTGCCCAGTTGGTAGCTTTTTTAATTTGGCTGTAATCTAAACAAGTCTGTTGTGCACTCCAAGACAACTTGAGAGCACATCAAAGTGATCCATGTTGCAAGTTATGGTAAAAATATTGGACTTTGATTAAGAAAAAAAAATCAATACCAGAGATTTCCCACTTGACCATTAAACTAACTGGATGACTTTATGCCAATCATTGCAATATTTTCCAAACTATATATTTGGAATTTGGTCAGTACAAATGGATGAACATTATCCTAAGTTCAATGTTAATGCATACATATGACATCAATTAGTTGATTAGGGAAGATTTTGCAACACTTAAGCACATTGGATCTAGTTAGGGTTTGGCTAGGAGGTCACCAACAAATCCCAGGGTTTATGTAATATGGGAAGAAAACATATTTTGGAAGTATGTAGTGACAAATCAACTCCCTATTATCATCAAGAAATGACCTCCCCATGGCTATAAATTCAAGAGGAGTCAAAAGCTTTATCTTTCTACCTCATTGGTGACAAGACTTTAGAAATCCTTTGATTAAGGAGATAGAAAGGACATTATGTATGTTATAAATGCAGAGAAAACCAAACTGACCTCTATTATACCTTTGCCTCAGAAGTTTATAAAGTAAAGCATGTAATAAAAAGTCTATTAGTTTTAAAACGTCAGCATCAACTTAGACTAAAAGCATGTTACATCCTCTTCCTTTCATTTGTTTTTTTACTTGTGTAACTCTTTCCATCTTCCAAGTATTGCATTCATTAATATGCAGATGTAAAAGCTAGAACCATTTCGTTAATTGACTAATCAATCAAAGAACTCTTATTTATTTCACATCCTTGTAAGATATATGGAGGTTATTTTAATGTTCAGCAAACATATTTAAGCAAAACTCAAGAGGCAACTGAGTCAAAATAAACATTTAATATCTGGAAGCTAATTATAACGGTTATTTTTTTTCAAATTTGGTCATTAAATGGTATTAAGTAATTGTATTAATATACCTTGGGTTGCAAACTATCAGTGGCACAAATGATGTGTGGACATGTGGCAATGAATGTCATAAACACAATTGTCCTTTAGCTGTATTCATTTAACTAATCCAGTGGTGAAATCCAATTTTTTTTACTACTGGTTCTGTGGGCGTGGCTTGATGGGCGTGGTGTGGCTTGGTGAGTGTGGCTTGGTAGGCGTGGCAGGGGAAGGATACTGCAAAATCTCCATTCCCACCCCACTCCAGGAGAAGGATACTGCAAAATCCCCATTCCCACCCCACTCCTGTGGGAAGGATATTGCAAAATCTCCATTCCCACCCCACTCTGGGGCCAGCCAGAGGTGGTATTTGCCGGTTCTCCAAACTACTCAAAATTTTCACTACCAGTTCTCCAGAACCTGTCAGAACCTGCTGGATTTCACCCCTGAGCTAATCTCAGCTATATTAAGTTTCCCATTTTATGCAATCATCTGTATATGATCTTTGTACACCATTTTGTTCTTGCATGTTGAGTCTAATGTCTAATGTATGAATATAAAAGATTATGTTGCACCTCCTAAAATCTGCATTACAAGAAGCTATGAAATAATAACCAACTGCCAAACTGTGGTTGCTTTTCATCTTAATTTCACAATTTAAAATACTGCTGCAGTAGTCTGAAAACTCAGGTCTGTTCTACACAGGGGGATTTGGGATGGGGAAGTGAGGAAGAAAAGTTTTAGTAGGAGTTCGCATTTAAAGAGCTTTCCTTGGAGATATTGAGCAAGAAAGATAAGATATTCAGATCAGCTACTCTAATCAGAAACAGAAAAGATATATAAATAAGGTGGTGGGATTTCAAAGGGCAAGTTGCACTACAAGTAGTCTAGATATTCTTTTTTTTTATTGCCTTGAGAAGATTAAAAAAAAAAACCCACTGTGCCTGCAAATCTCTGAAAGAACGAGGGATCAGAGCTTTTAACAAGCAAGTGGAGGTTGTGTTGGCTATTGCTGTTGTGCACACAGGAAGACACTTCAGTGACATCTACTTCTTCTTGAAGTGGCAGACTATTAGGTTGCACTCAGCTACTAGAGTGACAGAGACATTGATCAGGGCAGTCTGACACTCTGGAAATGGAGCGAAAAAGGAAAACATATAAACCCTTCCCAATTGAAAACAGATGTGGACAGGTGGCAAAGTCATTGCAGCTCCTCTTTCTGACTAGCTGCACATAGTTGGAAATGGTTATGGACCAATCATGTCCCTGTCTGCCTTGTCTCTGGCATCTTCACCTGTATCCCACTGTCCTGGAATAGACCCAAGAAGAAAATAATGATTGATCCAGGTTTTTCCCTCAAGGATATCACATGTTTCTTCCAACCAAAAAACTGTTAATTTCTAGTATGTGTATATACAGTATGCATACTCATATAAATGTGTGTGTGTGTTTGTGTTTGTGTATGTGTATAGGCATAAAAAGCATATGACTATACCCATGAAAAAGGCTTCTGTCTGTCTGTCTGTCTGTCTGTCTGTCTGTCTGTCTGTCTGTCTGTCTCGCTCTCTCTCTCTGTATACGGTATATACCGTGTGTGTGTGTGTGTGTGTGTGTGTGTGTGTGTGTGTGTGTGTGTGTGTGTGTGTGTGTGTGTGT
>QLTV01000967.1:3454209-3469401 GCA_003457575.1 Thermophis baileyi
AATAGAATAGAATAGAATAGAATTCTTTATTGGCCAAGTGTGATTGGACACACAAGGAATGGACAAAAAATGAAATGAAATAAAATGCTGGTGGCTATAGACAAGCTGTTATTGATTAATGCTGTACTTTCATGAAGAAATGGCCTGCTTTTCAAAGTCCTGAGATAACTCCCACATGCTAAATGTTAGGACAACTATTAGTCAAAGCCACCAGATCAACTGCTAACTAATCATTGTTACTTTAATCGTAGTTTAAAAGGAGAGCAATATCTGGACCTTCTCTGTGTAACACGTGTGCTATGAGCAGCATTCCCCGCAGAGATCAGAATGATCAACCCTTTTGACCTTCCATATGGTATTAAAGACCTGATTATTCCCCCAGGCTCTGGGACTAGGAGTTAAACCAATCTTATTAGTGGATTTGTTGTTCAATCGATACCAATTAATATTGAATATGTTAGGGCCCAGCAAATGTCGCCAGTATTACTATTATTATTTTAGGTTTTTTATTCTATATCATGTTTCATTGCTTTTAATTTTCAGTGCACCATCCAGAGTCACTGTTGTGAAATGAGTGGCTTTTATAACTTGTTATGTATGTACGACTCTAAATAATTTGTACAGAGACAAAAAAGGGAATCGAATTTTTGTGGAGCCTGTTTATAAAGAGCAAGTCTGGGCAGAAGGTGCATAATGAGTCAGAAACTTAGAAATGTTTTATGTTGACAACATTTTGCCTTATGGGGGGGGGAGCTATATATTTAGGTTGCAGTTGCAACCAAATTCATCATTTCAAGCAGATTGTTTGAAGTGTTCAAACGGGTTTTTGAAAATTGGTTTATTCTTGTGCCTTATGATTAGATGGCATATTTCCATTTTCCCCCCTCCATCCTACAGCAGCAGAGGCCAGCAGTGAAACATATGTGTGGCTAGTTATAAGACTGCTTGAAGCGCCATACCTGCTAAGCCTCCTGATAAATGACCACTAAGGTAAAGATAAAGGTTCCCCTTGCACATACGTGCTAGTTATTCCCGACTCTAGGGGGCGGTGCTCATCTCCGTTTCAAAGCCGAAGAGCCAGCGCTGTCCGAAGACATCTCCGTGGTCATGTGGCCGGCATGACTAAACACCAAAGGCGCACAGAACGCTGTTACCTTCCCACCAAAATGGTCCCTATTTTTCTACTTGCATTTTTTACATGCTTTCAAACTGCTAGGGACAAGTAACGGGAGCTCACCCCATTACGCGGCACTAGGGATTCGAACCGCTGGACTGCCGACCTTTCGATCAACAAGCTCAGCATCTTAGCCACTGAGCCACCGCATCCCCGTAAATGACCACTAGGGGCCTTTTAAAAAATTATTTATGTCTGGCCACATCTATATTGTGCTATGCTTTATTTTACGGGCAGGTCATGCAAAGATCTGGGTGCTAAAAATACTCTGCATACAGCTATGCATAAGCTAATATTAGCTATGGCTAATGTTGATATTTTATAAATGCAAAAGCTATTAATACAATTTTATGCTTGAGTGAGTACTCAAGCTCTGGTTGCATGGGAATACTTGGCTTGTTTTGAAATTCAGCTTTCAAGATATATACAGGTAGATATCAATTAATGACTGTCTTGTTTAGTGACTGCTCAAAGTTACATCAAAAAGTAATTTTATGATCACTCCTTACATTTATGTTCATTGCAGTATCCCCACAGTTCCTGCTTGATATTCAGGCACTTCACAACTGTCAGGTATTTCCAAGTGTTGCAGCGTCTTGAGTCCCGTGATTGCCATTTGTACACTTCTCAACCATCTTCCAATAAGCAGAATTAATCGAGAAGCTGGCACTAAAATTACATGTTACAGTCACATGAAGTCTCGCTTAATGAACTACTGTGATTTGCTTCACAGCTGAATGGGATGTTATAAGCTGGTTGTGGTCATGTGATGCTTTGCTTAGCAACTACGTTGTTTAGTGATGGAGTTTTCTGGTCCAAATTATGGTCACTAAATGAGGACTACCTGTAATACATTTTCAAATGCAAAGGCTACATTAAATTGGACTAGTTTGTTGAGTTTCGGTGTGTATATGGACCTTGTGCATGTCTTTATATCTTGATGCTGCAATGTTAATATTATTCTTACTGTTAGTAAACACTTTTTGAGGAGGGATTGTTTTGTCGTTGTCATCTAATAATTCCTATTCTTGTATTTAAAAAAAAAAGTCAGCAAAGAGTAACACAGTTGCATAGATGAATTTGTATCTGACAGGCAGGCTGGAAAAAAATGGTGGGTGTTAAATTTTTCTAAATGGGTAGGTGAAAGTACTTATAGAAAAGTTGACAAAGGGGAGAATGTTTTTTTTTTTAATAATTGAGGAGGTTTTTGGGGGGAGGGGAATGGGATGGGATGAATTACACAAATTACAATTAAGGTGCAGTTGAAGATTTCCTGTTTTCATTGCTCTAGGATCTTTTTGGAATCTACCCATCAGTGAAATCATACCTCACACCCCTGGTTTTCATCCAGGGTGGTTTGTATATACAGTAGCTGTCCCAGAAATTATAACCTTGGTATGGAACGACCACTACTTTGTGAAATGTGATAAACTGCAGAAGTTTCAGTCTGTAAGGACCAAACTGGATACTCCAATCTTGGAAGATGACAGAATCTATTGCACTGCAAATTATTCTAGAGATGTTTTGGTCAGTCTGAACAATCTTGCTATCAGCAACTGGGTTGACATATGGTACACAGGGCAGTTTCAAGGGATGAACCACGATGGCAGGTGAACCGAGTAACAATGACGTAAGTGCTGCGATATCTCTGACTGATGCTGCAGGCATTGTCATAAGGCCTATGCTGTGGCAATCACGGAAGAGAAAGGCATTGGATTTCCTCTATAATTACATCCACGGAGAACCATCAAATAGAGATTTTCAGGGCTTCAAGCTATCTGAGTTCCATTATGAGCAGTTTGCACAGTTCTTCAGAGATAAAATGACTTGGATTCATGCTGAGTTTGATGTCACTTTGGGCAATGCTGTACCTAATATGTTCGCTGCACTGTCTACTAATACCTGTCTGAATCATTTCTATTGCTCGTCCCCCGAGGAATTAGATGAGGTTCTTCTTTCTCTTTGTGCCATTATTAGAAAATAATGGTTCCTTTTTATATGCTGACTATTTGCCTTAGGGTTTATTTAAGGAACAGAAAAGATTTCTGTATGAAGAGAGTTCTGCTTGCAGATTCTAATCTAGACGTATTGATTCAGTTTAGTAAATCTAAGCTAGTAGTTACTGTTACAATATTATTGTAAAGTACTTGGAGATTTTCTACAAAAGAAGATATGCAATGTTACAATAAATGAATAAACAGTTTGCCCATTCAGCTTTAAAGAACTCTATGGAGTTCCAGGGACAGTAAGAACAGAAAACTGCTCAACATTAAGAGAACATTTTCATTGTTTCCAGTCACTAATAACACTACACAAACATGTGTAGATGACTCATGGTATCTGAATGCTGTGAACAAGGAGAAAAACTGCAACACAATTTGCTGCTTTTGATCTTATCTAGGAGGAGGGGGGAAATTCACTCCTTCACTAGACAAATCATGAAGGAGAAGGAAGAGGAGGAAGAGAAGGAGAAAGAAGGGACAGTTTCAAACACACAGTGAGTCAGAAGTAAATTGGCTCAAGTCAAAAACAGCCAACAGTGTGAGGTCAGAGATCAACCATCACTGAGTACTTAGTTGGAAGCAGTTGCATTTCCCCCTCTGTTTATTTTGTATTATTGTTTCTACATTAAAACATTTGGTTCTGCAACCCAACAAGACAGACATAGGCTTCAGAGGATAATTAGAACTGCAGTAAAAACAATTGCTACCAACCTGCCTTCCATTGAGGACCTGTATACGGCATGAGTCAAAAAGAGGGCTGTGAAAATATTTACAGACCCCTCACATCCTAGACACAAACTGTTTCAACTCCTACCCTCAAAACGACACTATAGAGCACTGCACACCAGAACAACTAGACACAAAAACAGTTTTTCCCCGAACGCCATCACTCTGCTAAACAAATAATTCCCTCAACACTGTCAAACTATTTACAAAGTCTGCACTACTATTAATCTTCTCATCGTTCCCATCACCCATCTCCTACCCAAAATGAATATACCTTTGTTGCTTGTATCATTACGATTTATATTGACTGTTTCCTCATGTGATCTGATTGCTTATTTGTACCCTATGTATGATTCTTGACGAATGTATCTTTTCTTTTATGTACACTGTTAGCANGTACACTGAGAGCATATGCACCAAGACAAATTCCTTGTGTGTCCAATCACACTTGGCCAATAAAAAATTCTATTATATTCTATTCTATTCTATTCTATTCTATTCTTTTCTATTCTATTCTATTCTATTCTATTCTATTCTATTCTATTCTATTCTATTCTCTTCTATTCTATTCTATTCTAATAAACATTTTTTAAAGTTGAATTAATAACTTTCTAAAGAACCACAGATTCAGGCTGTAGTTCTAAGAACACTTGGGGGAGTTAATTCTACTGAGTTAATAAAACTTCTTTAGAATAATTCAGTCTGCTAGGTTGCTTATGTAGGCATGAGGTCAATATTTTAAATCATGCTAATTCAGCAGCACTAAACACCATAACACTCCTTCCATTTCCTGGGTTCAATAAGGGCTACAATTTTGCACACAGATTAGTTAAATACAGCTGAATTCAATGGAATGCAGCTGTAGATTTCTCTCTCTCTCTCTCTCTCCTTGGATAGCATAGAGTACTTTGCTCTTTTTTTTTTAATACCTCCAGTCTAGTCATAAGAGGATCAATTTTCCCTTGACAAATTATGCTGCTTAGAGTTTAATTCCAAAAGATTCCAAAAATACCTACGTTAAGATGTCTAGCTAGGGAGCGTGCCAATTTGGAATGGAATAATGCTTAATGCTTACATTTACACATGTAGAGCTTACAAGTATACTCTTCAGTTTCCCCACCTCAAATACTTCGTATAAATTATGAAAACCCTTTTCTTTCTTTATATAAAATATTGTGAGACAAATCAGAATGCACACTTTTTTGGCTTCGTTTCAAGATAACTACTTCTTTCTTGGACTCGGTAGAGTGGAGGATGAAACCACAGCAACCATACAATTGAGCTCCAAATTCATTTAGACTTTTTTTTTACCCAGAAAACTGATCAGATTAGTTTTTAGAAAATCTATATCAATGCAAAATATTGGGGAAAAAATCCTTCTAGAAATATACATTATGGATATAATTCTTGTATTCAGTAATTGTTTTTTTTGTATCCTTTTTAATACTATTCTATTTTTCTTTCTTTTTTCTTCCTTTTTATATATAGAGATAGTTGTGCCTTCAAATCATGTTAATTTCTGGTGATTATCTGGACAATTCCCTATAGATTTCTTGGAAACATTTTCTGAAATAGTTCATTATTGCCTCTTTCTTAGGGCTGAGAGAAAGGGAGTATCTAAATATACCAGTTGGCTTCATGCCTAATGTGAGGCTCACTACTCTAGTTCTACTACTACTAGTAGTAGTACTAGTAGTAGTACTATTTGCTATGATACTGGTACAATAAAAAAAATAAAAATATAAAATATAAATATAAAAAAATAAAAACTTCAAAGACAAAACTATGCAAGGGATAAGTTGGAAAATTATGCATGACTTCATAGGCAAATTGTAAAATCATTCATTCTATTATTTAATGGATTTAATGGAGCATCATTTATTTATCCATTATTTAACGGATCCCCATTTGACCTGATTTGGGATGCAACAATCAACATGCATCCAGATGCTATTTCCTACTCAAAGTAAATAACCACAGTAATTCAGACAAGGCATATAAAATATATGTTAAATTACTCGCGTAATATGCGTTATTGAGAAATGTTGTAATTCACAACATTTGACTAATATCATTATGGAAATTATATAAATTACTGCCCATGTATTACTTTTGCGGTACATTGTTATATGGTCTTTCAGAAGAAAGAGCTGAGGTGGTGCAGTGGTTAGAGTGCAGCAAATCTTACCGGCTCAAGGTTGACTCAGTCTTCCATCCTTCTGAGGTGGGTAAAATGAGGACCCAGATTGTTGGGGGCAATATGCTGACTCTGTGAACCGCTTAGAGAGGGCTGTAAAGCACTGTGAAGCGGTATATAAGTCTAAGTGCTATTGCTATTGCTAAATGGACCTTCCTTTTCTCAGTTCCAACATTCAGTTGAGGGTTCACCAGATTTCATTTTCAAAATCTCTAGCCTTATATTAGAGCACTTTATCTGTTTCCTAGAATGGGAGTTTTCTATATAAACACCTATGATTTAGAACTCTTTTCTGAAAGAAGTGTGTTATCTTTTCAATTGCCTATTGCTTAATTTCTAGAAACAGATGTTCTGCTCTGGAGAGGGAATTGCATGACTTCCATAATTGGCTTCATTTCTGACATTTTCCTGTTTAGCTAAATCTGCACAGACTCAATTGGGAAATGTGCAAAATGCCAGATGGAACCAGGTGGCAAGGTCATAATCCCTTAACACACATTTAGTGTACATGGAAACATTGTCTACACAAAACGCCAGGTCCCAGCTACCAAGCTATGCAGAAATGAAGTGTTCAGGGTGGACTTCCCTCTTTTAAACTCTCTGTTCAAAAAAAAAACAAAAACAAATTAACTCTGAACAAGAACCAGTACAAGTACAATTTTGTCTTTTCTATTAATGTTTTGCCAAAATCTGTACTGTAACTAACACAAAAGTCTTGAGGTTAAAGAAATCTTTGTTTTTCCAATTCATTCTGAAGGTTGTTTTTATGTTTCTTAATGGGAATGGTTTTGAATTGGATATAGGAAAGGGTGTTCCCCTTCTTTTCTCTTACACATCTTTCCATTATGCTGAAGTCTCCTTGGCTGCCCATATTTTCCAACTTTCTTTTGGGCTTAATTGAAGAATGGAAGGCCAGGTAGGCTGTAGACTACTTAAGACAGGGATCCCCAACCCCCAGGCTGGGTCAGACTCCCGGGTTGCAGCCTGTTTGGAACCAGGCTACATAGATGGCAGGCATGCGCGTGCGTGCGAAGTTCCCCTTGTTCAAGCAGTGGCCATCTTGTCCTCATGTGCGAAGCTCCCCTCATCCGAGCAGCAGCCATTTTGCCCTCGCATGTGAAGCTCCCCTTATATGAGCGGCAGAGGTGGGTTCCTCCCGGTTCAGACCGGTTCACCTGAACTGGTAGAGACCTGCTGGTGATGTCATGATGATGTCACGGATCCAGTTCGGTCGGTGCCGGTCCATGGGCGCCGCCATCTCTCTCTTTTTTTTTTTTTGGAATTTTTTTTGAATTTTTTTTTTTAAAGAAAAATTTCTTCTTCTGCGCATCCACAAAAGCCGAGTTTCCAGCACTGCACATGTGTCGCCATCTTGTTTTTGGCTTTTAAAAAAAAATTTGATTTTTTTTCACTGCATACGTGGCGTGGGAGGAAGCGAACCGGCAGCGAGGTAAGTTAGAACCCACCCCTGATGAGTGGCAGCCACTTGCCCTCACACGCAAAGCTCCCTTTACATGAGCAGCGGGCATGCATGGCTGCTGCTCACATATATGGAGCTGTGCATGCATGCGTGTGTCCTCCTACCATTCACAAGGAGCTATTCCTTCTCCTCCTCCGCCAGGCCAGAAAGGTTGGGGACTGCTGACTTAAGATACAAATATACAGGGAAAGTCAGGATATTTCCTCACATCTCTTGCTTATCCCATGATATACAAGTGGAATAGATCCACGTGCACAAACATACCCCCCAGGTGAATTTTATCAAAATCCTCTACTCCTCTGGGGGAAAAAATGGAGGGAAAAATAAATTCTCTTTCATCAGATTGAAGGATCTGGTAGGAACAAAGCAGGAGAGGTTTTTCTGCTAGGCACTGCTTTTTTTGTTTCAGAAAAGAGCAGCGGCATTAAAAATAGATGCTGAGGCTTCATCCTCAGGGACTTTGGTGAAAACAAAAACAAGGCGCTGTTCGTTGGGGAAAATAATCTGTTCAATAATCTGTTCATGAATTGAAGCTGCTGGTACTTGTGATGTGAATGCTTATAGCTACCATTTATAATTTGAACTACAATGTTTATTATTTTGGTTTGTCACACAGTCAGATGTTCATGCTGGATTTGACATTTTTATCCACCTATCAGGTCTTTCCCAAGGACCTGGGATAAGCAGATGTGGATGTGTTAAGTGTATCATTGCAGGATGCAAGCTGTTCTGAGTAAAGCTGCCTTTTGCAATTGATTGATGGTGATTTTGTCAATGCCAATGGTGTTCAAGTGGTGCTCCAGTTGTTTTGGGATTGCATCCAAGGTACCTATTGCTATTGGTACCACCTTTGCCTTCTTTTGCCATAGCATCTTCACATTGTTGTTGTTATTGTTGTTGTTGTTGTTGTTGTTATTATTATTATTATTATTATTATTATTATTATTATTATTATTTACTATACAATTACCTATTCTATCGTTATCAGTTTCTTTTCATCAAAATCAGATCATATGGGCTTTAAATCTTCATATTGTATATCACACTGAACATTCTGCCATTATCAGAGAAGAGGAAAAAATTAAGGATAGAAGTAACAAGGAGGGGAAGACCTCTAGATAGCATTCCTGGGACTGCGCAGACTTGTTTGTATTGAGATATTCTTATTCCTTGTGATAGTAACTGTAAGGCCCAGTTTTAGATGAAGCAAACTTCATCAAAGTAGGAGAGTAGTCCCAAATTGTGGAAAAATCAAAGAACCACCAATGTTATTCCCAGACAGAAACAGGTAATTTTCAAGATAATGGTCAGATCAGTGAAGTAAGGGACTTCCTTTCACCCAAACCTTTTTCAAGCATTCTTCAAATGTATATGGAAAATTAGAGATTGTGAATCAAGAGTTGTTGCCCTGTAAGTATAATGAAAGGATGACTGATTGATCAATTGATTGATTGATTGACTGATTGATTATATGCCATCTAGTTGGTGCTGATCCTTAGCAACCAATAGATTTTCTTCAGGATAGTCTGACCCCAATCCGGTCCTTCAGATCTTTCAATAGTACATATTGCTTCTGTAAATGAGCCCATCCACCTTCCTGCAGGTCATACTCTTTTTCCTTCCTAAAGGATTATTAATGAGAGTTATTTTTTTTAATTAAATTAAATATATACATTATCACTTTAAGACTGGGTGTCTGGACTAAATAGCCAAGATGGTTAGTCTTAAGGTAGACTTTCCTTGTCACTATAGAGAGGTTTAAAGTGCAGGGAACAGAGTTGGGGCAAGTTATCATATCTTTCTTCCATGTCTATAGTGAAAACTGGGAAAATTCAAATTCTTAATAAACATCTAGGACAGAGGTCTTCAAACTTGGCAACTTTAAGACTTGTGGACTTCAACTCCCAGAATTCTCCTGGCTGGAGAATTCTGGGAGTTAAAGTCCACAAGTCTTAAAGTTGCCAAGTTTGGGGACCCCTGATGTAGGGCTACAAATTTTCCCTCCACCTTGAAGAGTGGATGCTTAAATAGCAGTCCTAAAGTCTGTGACTCATTGTTCCACTGGAACTGAAAGACAGATCTAACTCTTCTTCTATTTCTAAGTCACAGTAATGATATTAACAATGAATGAGAATTCTATTCCATTCAAATTTTAAGAAATAGCTTATCCAATGTTGCATTTTTCCATGAACAATATGGAATTAATCTGAGGCTTTAAATAGATGACGTGATAGATTTATTCACTCTTACACTCTTTTACCTATTAAAAAGAAAGACATTTCAACAACAAAAAATCATTCCAAGAGACAAATTAGCTTCTCTGCAAGCTTTGTACAAGAACTCATCTCATTTTTATATCAAGGTGGTACTTTGACATCTGAGTCCTTGGATTTCTCAAAAGTTCTCAGAATTAAATCACAATAGATTTTTGTACTTTTCATGTTTCCTAAGAACATAATGTGAATTCCCTTCCTGGGTATGATGAGAAAAGATGGGCTAAGAGAGAGTAACTGGACCAAAGCTACCTAGTTAACTTTCATAAAAAGATTGGACTTGAAGTTGGATGTCTTCAGTCCTAGTCTACACTTACACTACATATTACACTACATATTTTACTATTTAAATCATTGAATTACGTAACTTAAGTTTAAGCTAAACTAAACTTTGTATAAAGGCTTCAGTAATGATTATGTATCATATTTCAGTTGTAGGGCCCTTTAATCCCCAGAATGGATTTCTTGCACTTCACTTAAAAAGCTAGACATGTTGTCACAGACAGATACTTTAATGAGAAATGGGGCCCTTGACACTTTTGGCATGTATTTGATTGATAGTGTTTGCCTGGCAATACATTACTGATTCTGAGAGAAAGGGCCTATCTTCATTTTAGGCTGATTAAAAAGTAAGAGCTTGTTGTCAGGTAAGAACTGTGCTGAAAGATTCAAATAACTAGAAGAAAATAGAAAACAAAGAAATTAAGAAGACAAATCCCATTTTTGCTCCCAAAAGAGTAAATAAAGATCATCGCTATATATTAGTTTTTAACTGATAGTAATTCAAGCACTGGAATTCTTGCAAGTGTAACCCATTCATCCCCTCCAGAGAGAGAAAGAGAGAGAGAGAGAGAGAGAGAGAGAGAGAGAGAGAGAGAGAGAGAGAGTTGTATGAAATTTGAAAAAGTTGAGAGAACTAGGTATGTTTAGTCTAATGAAGAGAAAAACTAGTGGGGACATGATAGTGCTAGTACTTGAGGGGCTCTTGCAGAAAAGAAGGAGTCGACCTATTCTTCAAAGCACCTATGGGCAGGACAAGAAATAATGGGTGGAAGATCATTAAAGAGAGATCCAATCTAGAACTAAGGAGAAATTTCCTGACAGTGAGAACAATTAATCATTGGAATAGCTTGCCTCCAGACGTTGTAGGTGCTCCATCACTGGAAGCATTTAAGAAGAGATTAGACAGCCATTTGTCTGAAATGGTATAAGACAGTGATGGGGAACCTTTTTTTGCTCAGGTGCCAAAAGGGCATGTGCGCGTGCGATAGCGTGCATGCCTGTGCCCACATCCATAATGCAATGACCTCCCCCCCCATGCTGCCCCCCTGCGCATGCGCGCAGGCCTCACTGAAGCCTCCGGACTTCCGGTAGGCCCGTTGGGCTGTTTTTTGCCCTCCCCAGGCTTCAGGAAAGCCTCCGGAGCCTGTGGAGGGCGAAAAACAGGCCCAACGGGCCTACCAGAAGTTCAGAACTTCCAGTAGGCCTGTTGGGTCCATTTTTCGCCCTCCACAGGCTCCTGAGGCTTTCCTGAAGCATGGGGAGGACGAAAATAGCCTCCCCCCACACTCCAGAAGGCCGAAAATCAGCTGGCCGGTGCACACATGCGCGCTGGAGCTGACATAGGGCAACGCCTCGTGTGCCCTCAGATATGGCTCCGTGTGCCACCTGATAGGTTCGCCATCATGGGTATGGAACTGTCTGAGTTCCAAAGTCCCTTCCAACTCTGTTATTCTATGTTCTATGTTCATGCTTAGAAAATCACCACTTTTGATTTCTGGAAGCTGCCAAAGAGTTGACTTTACAATTATAAAAAAATTGGCTCCTGGAAAAAAAAATCTGGAAACTATTATTTGGAAGCTGACCATAAATATATAATGCTCTACCATGGAATCTAAGCCAGTTTATCCAGTGTAGACTTCTACCCTTTACCAACTGTTGTTTGACATAAGACTTAAACTTTCCAAATCCATTTAGAAGCCATCCCCCAAAGTTAGATGTTATTATAATATTTATTTCACATTAATCTATTCGAATGCTGGAAGCTCAGTAAGAACTGGTATAACATAATAATAAGCTTAACTAGTTACAACAGTGTGAAAACATAACATATGTTTTTAACAGGTATTATGTTAATGAGCAAAATTTTAATCAATGTGGCAGGAAATTATCAGGAAAAAGAAAGTTATTTATTGGCTTTCTCTCAGATTTTTATCATCAGAAATTTGTGATTATTTTCTATATATTATAATCTTAAGAATCATAATTGTTACATGAGAAACATATTTCCATTGCAAATATATCAGGATAGAAACAAATAGTCCAGTAAGAACCTTTAAAAGATATGTTGAGATGAAATGAAAGACACCCTTCCTCCTGCCTCTATATTTGTAGATGTATTTGTAAAGTTTCCAGATAAAACACATCTAAAGGGCTGAATTGCAATAAATCATGACTGGAACAGAAATAGATAACCTTAAAAAGGATTTTTGTTTTGTTTTTCTTTTTAAAAGAAGAGATTTTGCATTTCTGTTGCCAGAACAAATTTTATTGTTAAGCTCTCAAGCTGTTTCAAACATTTTAGCTCCTTAAGTATACCAGATGGATTGAATAAACAGATTCTTTATACAAGATAGAAATATATCTCATATGAATAAATATTTTTTTTTCCTCTGTGTCTCTGCTGGAATACTGCCATTAATTGCCCCCATACTGAAGCAATGTGTGAAGCTACGGAGTGACAGAGAATTACTCCAGCAAATAAGACTCTCCAGCAAAACAGTAACTGGATAAATGCAACTCACTATATCACCAACTAATAGGTTTTGTTCATCCTTAGGCACATTTGTCCTTGCTGTTAAACCAACATTCAATCAAGCCAAGAATAATCTGCCTTTGACTCTTCATATGTAGCCAAAATCCAGAGGAAGCATGAACAATGGTGAGGGATACTGTTGTGGCCCGCCAGCGTCCCGTGCCGGTGATCATGGATCCCGAGGATGATGAGGCGGTTGTTGCACGGTACCATCAGCCTGTGCACCTGGCGCCAGAGTCAGAGAGCGAGGAGGACGATGAGGCGGTTGTGGTGAGGTACCATTGGCCCGTGTACCTGGCACCTGAGTCAGAGAGTGAGGAGGCTGAGAATCAAGCAGGGCCTTCCGTACCCGAAGAAGAAGAGGAGGAGCCTCTTCTTCTCAATGCTCGGGCACGCAGGCCTGCTAGAAGACAAGAGTGGCTACTCAGGAGGAGGTCTCCTCGAGAGTAGAGCTGCAAGCTAAGTGGCCACACCCTTAGCCTGCATTCCAAGTTTGGGGAGTTTTGCCAAATACAATCAGACCTGCTCATAGTATCTCTTGGACTCCGGCCAGCTGTTAAAGATTAGACATTTACCAGCGGAGATTTGGAAAACCCTATTCTGCCTTTATTTTGTTTTCAAACTATTATGTTGCTCCTAAGAAGTTATTAGGAGACATTTATTAGTAAAAGAACAGTGTTTTGCAGTTTGTGTGTGCGTATTATTGGTGGCTCGTCGCTGGGGCAGAACAGATACTACATATGATATTTATCAATATCTGAAGTGCCATAGGTAGCCTAACCATGAACTAAGTCATCTGATTTTTTTTTTCTCACCTGCTGTGTCCATAGAGATTATGGGACCTTGAAATCACCGCCAACTCAGAAATATTTGAGCAATTGGCCTAAAAAAATCATAAAATGGTCTTGTCCTATATCTTATTGAGCCATAAACTGTGTGACAAACATTGGGTGCCAACTATTTCAGCTACTGATAGCTAATCTTACTTACCAGGCTAACATAAACATCATATACAGTATAATGCTACCCATAATCATAAGGCTATGAAAGCTTATCCTGAGCCCTAGTGATGCAATAGTTAGAATGCAGTATTGTAGGCTAATTCTGCCCACAGCCTGGAGTTTGAACCTGACAGGGCTTGAGGTTAACTCAGCCTTCCATCCTTCCAAGGTGGGTAAAATGAGGACCCACATTGTTGTAGGGGCAATATGCTGACATTGTAAACCACCAGAGAGTGTTGTAAAACACTATGGATCAGTATATAAGTCTAAACATTATTGTTATTGCTATTATCCCTTTAATAAAATGAGTTGAAAGATTTGCTACCAAACTCCTCCTGATTTTTTTTTGTTTACCGACATAGATTAACACAACTCTCCTCCTACAAATTTACTGACACAATGTACCAATCACTCTAGAACAGTGGTTCTCAACCTTTCTAATGCCGTGACCCCCCTGCACACCCCCTCCCGCTGCCACGACCTCCCTGCCGCCGCGACCCCCTCCCTGCCCCCTCCCCGCCCGGGATCGTTGTCAGGCGAGAAGCGATGAGGTGACAAAGGGGGCGTGGCACCAAGATGTGGAAATATGTGTTTTCCGATGGTCTTAGGCGACCCCTGTGAAAGGGTCGTTCGACCCCCAAAGGGGTTGCGACCCACAGGGTGAGAACCGCTGCTCTAGAAATCTGACCGTGATTTATATAGAAAATAAACTGAGCCAGAATCCAGCAAAATATTCACACTCTGTCTGTATTAGACTTTACAGATGGAAAGGATGAGAGGAATATTATCACAATAGTTGGAAAATATATTAGAAAGTAGGTGTGTCCCTTGTCTTTTAAGATGGAGAATCAACAGCAAGTGCACAGATATTGCCCAATAAATTTCCTAGGCATTATCCTGCTCATACAGAATGAAAAATCTCATCCATTTTGTTCTTAGTTATTTATTTCTTTATTTGATTTATTTGATTTAAAAGCCACCCCTCTAGTGACTCTGGATGACACATAATGATAAATATACACATATATACATGTAATATATAAACCCAATTGCCTGCCCCCCCTCTCTGAGAGAGAGAGAGAGAGAGAGAGAGAGTGAGAGTGAGAGTGAGAGAGAGAGAGAGAGAGAGAGAGAGAGAGAGAGAGAGAGAGAGAGAGAGAGAGAGAGAGAGCACATCAACAGCAGAGTTTATTTATCCCAATGATCCAAATGCTTGTTCATAGAGATATGTTGAATCATAATTATCTGTTGTCTATATAGAATTTTAAAATAAAATAACTTATGTTACTTCCTCCTTCCCACTATTCTTATTCTTATTCTAGGCCAGAAGTTGAATGGAAAAAATTAATTATATCTAATCTCTCTCTCTCTCTCTCTCTCTCTCTCTCTCTCTCTCTCTCTGACTCTTTCTCTCTCTCTCTCTCTCTCTCTCTCTCTCTCTCTCACACACACACACACACACACACACACACACACACACACACACACAAAACAAAGTTCACAACATTTTATCTCCTCTACTC